>JAOXJP010272104.1:0-20090 GCA_025762735.1 Platanus orientalis | reverse complement strand
TGCTTTATGGAGCAAAATGTTGGGCAGCCAACAAACAACAAGTACATAAAATGAGTGTGGCTGAAATGAGGATGTTGGGATGGATGAGTAGTAAGACTAGAAAGGATAAAATTAGGAATGAATTCATTCGTGGGAGTTTAGAGATAGCACCAATAGGGGATAAAATGAGAGAATGTCGATTGAGATAGTTTAGGCATGTGCAACAAAGACCAATGACCACCAGTGAGGCGGAGTGAGACAATACAAGTTGAAGGTGCTAGAAGGACTAGAGGAAAACCAAAATTAACCTGGGTGGAGGTAGTAAGGAGGGACATGGCAACTTGTAATTTAACAGCAGATATGGCCCTAAACAGAGCAGAATGGTGGAGCAGGATTCGTGAAGCCGACCCCAAAATAGTTAGGATAAGGCTATTTGTTGTTGTTGTTGTTGTTGTATAGTAATTCAAAAAAAAAAAAATACACTATATACAGTTTTATGGTACCTAAGAGGAACCATGAACTGTGGAATACACTAAGGCAAGTATCCCACTATTGTCAAGGGACATAGTGATGCTACCTGGAACTTAGATTTTGATGATTCCAAATCAGTGAGTGCTTGAATTTACATACTAGTAGGAGGTGTGATCTCCTGGAAATCCAAAAGACAAACATGCTTAGACAAGACTGTGCTAACTATAACCATTTACTGTGACAATCAAACTACTATATTCAAAGCAGACAGCAAGAATTACAATGGGAAATCTAAGACCATACACTTGAGCACAATCATGTGAAGAGTCTTATCATTGACGGCATCATAGTTGTACACTTTGTAAAGTCTAAGGAGGACTTGGTAAACCCACTATCAAAAGGCCTTAGTTAGGTATTAACCTCCTACACATCGAAGGGAATGGGACTGATGAACCTATAAGGTGTATTTGGCAAGATACCCGACCTGACTGCCCAATGTTCAATTGGAAACCAACTTGACTGTATATCAGGTGCAATGGGTAAACAATTCAGATCAATCATCCACTTATAAGTACAATTTCATTTAATGAAATATGTCCCTTCCTATGGTGATCCTACAAATGTAATTCTTGTCGATGACATGTGTATTGTTCTTACAAAAGGTAGTTCCTGCAAAACTTGTGTTTGTTACCTATGAGGATTCTCTCACAAATAATGAAGGATGAGAATGTGGTTCTCTTAATAAGTTCTAGAAACCCAATTGGGATGGGACTAGTGTACGCCCTTGATAAAAATCCACCTATCTGAGTGTGGAAGTTGGTCATTTCCTATGAGATCCACGATATTTTTAGAGCATTCAGTAAACCGGAATATAGCATACACTATTAAATGTCATTCCGTGTATGAAAGGAGTAAAGTGTTGCTGGGAGGACTACTCGTGACAAGTTTTAACTATCAGAAACTTAATTCAAGGATTTATCCAGTGACAAATTCAAAATAGCTAAAGCCTATTTACACTATGTAAGGGTTCCAGGTTGACACTAACTTTATTTATGCACGGGGACCTCACTTAAAGACTGTTTAACAACAACTAAATAAATTTAAACTAAGTGGGGGATTATCAAAATATTTTAAATTTCAAACCGATGTTGTAGGCACTATTTCTTGAAACAAAAAAACAGAGCATGCGCAACCCCTCAGCATCCCACCTCCCAAACCCCTTTTGTGAAATCCTCACAACTTGCGAATGGTTGTCATGGTGGGACTACCAACCCATTGTAAAGCCTAGGTCACCTTACCGTTTTGAGCCATTAACCAGCCCTTGAACACTGAAGCCCTGTTACTCACCTAAAACCATGGAAGTCAATAGCCAACAGGCTACTAATTCATCCTGTTGTGGTTAGCGACTGAAACGCTGACCTCTGCCATTCAGAACAGTCAAACCAACCCGTGAGAAAGAACAGAGACTCAAACCCACAGCTGAGCTTCCTCTCACTAGCAGCTGAGGTCACCAACTCCACCCAGCGCTCTATAAATAGGGGCATCCGTGGGACGAACAAAGCACTAGAAAAAGAAGAAAGCTTTGAGGAAAAGAAGAGAGTGGTGTTACTTGAGATTTGTGAAGAAGGTTGTGCAACCTGAGGTGAAGAAGAAGAAGAAGACAAAGATTGTTATAGCAATGTGCTTCTCTTGTTCCATCTCACTCTCATCTCCTCCTCTCTCACCGAAGACCAAGAGGCACTCTTACTTGGGAAGAGGTTGACCCTAGCTCGCATTTTGTAGCTCTTAAAACCAGCTCTCTCTATTGATAAAAGCAGCCCTATTCTCTAAGAATTTTCTCTTGAGACTTGGTTCTCTTTGTGAGAAACACTAACGTCTCCAAAGAAGAAACTTTCAATTGAATCTCTTCACTGAAACGTTATGCTGCTAAAATTTTCACAGATCCTAAAAGCTTAATAAAGATTAAGACCCCGGGCTTTTAAGTAGTGGTGGTTGATTCGTCTCTGCCGGAGAGTGTGACTCCGTTGAGAGACAAGTTTTACCCGAGCAAGATTGTATTCCAGAGGAAGCTTGGCTGTCATCCCTTGCATTAATCACTAGAGTCCTCGACTATCTTTGAGAAAAGTGAAAACAAAACCTTCTCTATCTCGGATGAATTGGCTGTAGAACTAAACCAACAAAACTAAGTAAATTTGCCTCATTGAGTGCTGCGATCGTGACTGAAGTTCCACAACTAGACTTGTTATCGCGACTGATTGTGACTTGCGACTAATAGACTAATAGTGAGCCGTAACTTTGGATATTTGCAACAGACTCCCACCCGCAACTGAAAATTTGTCTGCAACTAACAAGACGTCCGCAACTGAAAATCATTCGGCGCAACTGTGGCAATTTTTTAATGTTATATACTTCCTATCTTCCTGGATTCAGCAATTCCTGAAAATCCCTAAATTTAACACAAATCATAATGAAACTCTCTGATGGGAACATGAGCCCTTAGGGTTGAAATTATCTTGCGTGTAAAAGCAGATATTGCAAACTACTTTTGTCTTCATCAATATTGTAAAGCGCAAAACAGAAATGATAATGTCCACCCACAAACAGCATCTAATAAATCAATACCAAGAGATAAGAAAACTGAAAGTAACATAACTCATTAACAAACCTAACTATTGCAAATGATTGCACTTACTTATAACATGATGTACCCCAAGTGACAGTGGGGGAGGAGGTCAAAATAATTTGGAATATCCCGCATAAAAAAGTTAACGAGCCGATGCTACCATCCTCTGAGTTGATCGCGCCTATATCATATATCTTGAATGCAACATCCCCTTCTCTGTTTGAAGAGAAAAAAAGAAACGTTGGCCAAAAAGAGCCAATTCCCTTTACAACCGGAAAAGTGCAAATTGTCGTCCAAGAACAACATACTGAAACCCTAGAATTTCACCTCAACCGACTTCTGCCTGCCTTGATCTAGCTTGAAAACTTTGAACCAAACTATTCTCTCAATAACATAAGAATCAATATGTCCATAAAAATCATCTTCAGCGTCTTTATAACGGAGATCACCGTTCGTCCCACGCTTATGTACATATCAACCAAACAACAGCTCCCCCTTCGATTCCACCAAATGCTTCTTGTCACCGCCAAATACGGGGAAATGCGATTAAAATTGCGGTTGTAGAAGGGTCAACATGGACAGTTCTCCCCGCGTTATCAACGGCGTAGAACTGCCCGGCAGATCTTATATGATAGTCCAGTCCATGTCTCCTCTACGGCCAATTTTCCAGGCGCATAAATCGTTAGGAGAATAAATTCATCATGTAATTCGCAGTCGAAGCAGAATTCGAAGAGAATACGACTTTCTCCATTTACAAGTTACCAGCATCGCCGGAGTACTTGGTGAATCCGCTGTGATTGGTGCACTGGAGAACATTTTCTTGACCCGATTCGGGGATTTGGAGGTCATACAAGTACAGTCTCTTTGGAAAGTTGTGGGTAAAGGCTCGATTTGGGCATTGGATTGATGCATCATCTTCCTCCGCCTTAATCATGCCTCCCCGACACGAGTCACCGGCAACCGGAAACGAAAGATTGTGCGCTTGGAAAAAAAAGAAACTCCAAGTGGTTTCGACAATCACACATAGTCCGACATAAATTGGGGAAACGACCTGGCAAGCGGTGAGGTCTATCGCGACACTGCCTATCGCCATGAACCACATGCAATTCCGTGCGCAAATAAAAGTGCGATAAATCTGACATTTGTTGTGCTACATTCTCCCAGTCAAAATCGGCCCAAATATGACTGACCCCAATCACCCCATTCGATTATTGATCGGGGCCAAAACATTGTATCCCAATTCCCATCCCATGGATCAAATTTAGGTCCGTCGGGCTGTCTGTTTAGAGGTACTAACAAGGTAACAATTTAAAGTAAATAAAAGTTCTTGTTTTTGTTCTCTTTCGATGCACGTCTGATAATTGCAAGTGAAAGTCAGTAAAGTGTGAAAATTTTATTTTTCAATTTACTGTCTCATACTTTATTTCAATTTGACAATAACTGGCAGGAGGATAGCTAATAAGCAGCCGGGCTTTTGTGGACATAAAATTCATGTGCAAAGCGTGCACACGTCCCTTGGCAAAAGGTGTGAAGGTTTAGTTTGCCAAGGTGATTGTCTCAAGAGTTGGAATTAATAAATGTGGGTTTCAGTTATTTGAAGTGGGGAGAAATGTGTCATGATTAAACCCATGCCCACGATCTGTAACGAGGTTGAACACCCAAGAAAGAGTGACACATCAGTGACAAACAGGTAAGGGAGAAAAGTCAGAGCATTTGAACTGGCGAATACTAGCATAACTAATTACTGCAGTATAAATGATACGTGATGGAGAGTCAAGAGGTATTATCATCAATCCAATATGCTTATTTATTTATCTTAACAATATGAATAATTTAGGGCATATGAATATATGATATAGTTTGCTAGCTAGTAATCAGTTGTTTGTTATCGAGTGAGCGTTCCTTAATCAATTTAACAATTTCATCGAATCAATTTGATTAAATCAATTGTTTTCTACTGTTGTTATTCATATTATTATTCCATCTATCTTTAGGTATCACTATTCTCTTTCTCTCTGTATAGAAAGTCCTCTTAAATAAGGCAATTCTGAATCTAGTATCAAGATAAAGAGAAATTTTAAAAACACCAAAACACCCATGTACACTAATACATGACCAATACTCTCCACAAGGGATCTACCTGTGACCACCTTAGTGTTTATTTATTTAATTTCTGTTTCACTGGAAACTTTATCTCCCGGAGACCTTTAATAAGCAAACAAGATCCACCTAGCATCAGGGGTGGACACATCAACACCAAAAAAATGAATTATGCTTTTTGAAGGGGGATTTTTTACTTATTGGTGCTAATGTGTCTGCCCTATTACCGGACAGACCTTGTTCATTTATTAAGGGACGAACCAAATCGTCCAGGTTGAATTTTAACATTATTATGACGCTAACAGCACGCAGTGGTGAATGGATAAAAAATGCTCCCTTAACAAATGCTAACCACTGCTCCTTGTCAGGCAGCGGGCACATCAGTGCCAAAAAGTGAATATGCATCCTCCAAAAAAGTGAAAATCACTTTTTAACACTGATGTGTCCACCCCTAAGAAAGAGCAGTGATGAGCGTTTTTTAAGGGAAGCGTTCATAAACCGATCCCCAGGCAGGGGGGGATTTTGTTTGCACGAAAGAGGTGCGCCAGTTGTGCTCATGGTCAGGGGCTGGACACATCAGCACCAAAAAGTGTTTTCAAAAAGTGTAAATCACTTTTTGGTGCTGATGCGTCAGCTCCTGGTCCATGCGCACTTCTATTTGTGGGCACAAAATCCGGTTTGTTTCTTAATTTTATTTTTTGCCACGAGCTCACTCAAGACTCGCGCCAGAGAGGTGATCCGGTATCTTGTTGACGACGGCCTATATGTTGTAACGCACTAACGCGACGTCAAACCTGAACCGGTCACAAGATATTCATTTAAACCCGTACCCATCCACTAAAAATTAGGTGAGAACGAATCTTGTGAGAACTGTGAAAACGGCATCAGGCCTCGGACACATCAGCGCCGAAAAGTGAAAAGTGCCCCCCAAAAAGTGCAAATCACTTTTCGGTACTGATGCGTCAGCCCCTCTGGTGCGGTTTTCACGGTTCTCACAAGATTGGTTCGCACATAATCCAAGCCCGTACCCATCCGCCGGTAGCTAACTTTACCCTCCTTTTTCTCGTTCGACAGAACAGTTACAGAGACTCTTTGGGGGTTGGTTAGGTCAAGAGCTGAAGAGTCTTTCAGAATCCCACAAGCACAAAGAAAAAGGAGGTCGATTACCCGCATCAAAACGAAGAAAGAGAAGAGGGATCAAGAACCGGGTATGTGATTTTTTTTTCCTTCTTATGATTTCGTTATCTACTGATTAGGATTTCTGTATTACCAAAAAAAAGAAAAAAAAGGTTAGGGTTTATGTGACTAAGAGGAATAGGGTTCTTTCATGCAATCAAGAAGATAAAGGGTCGATCCGTCATAAGCGAAATCAAAGGAAATTCATTTTAAAAAAAAAAGCGAAATCAAAGGAAGAACATGGCTAATCGATCGTCCTTCTTTCCCACTTTCAAAGGAGTTCCCCCCTCCCCTCTCATTTAAAGTGAAGAATTTTTATTTTAAATTTTTGTTTGCTAAAAGGAGCATAATTTCCACGAAGAAAAATCAGAGTTAATTTATTTCTCTTAGATTCTTAGAGTCTTACTATTTTATCTTAGTGAAAGGTTACCTCTTACCAATAGCTGGAGTAATACCTCAGGGCGGGAAATAGATGGCTATATAATTTTCACAAAAATTGACGTAACCAAATATTATTTAGAGGACAGATAAACTTTGTTAGGAATTTGGTCGAATCAATTTCACTACTTATATGCGGATATTCAAGTATTATTCTAAATAATCTAGAAGAGTAAACAAAGAAACCACAAAACTAGCAAGCAAGTTTGTAAGAAATAAAAGCCCAAATCAAAACATGAAAGAAGTATAAACATAGTTGTAATAAGTTGGTTCCAAATGAGAGAGATTTGTTTTTAATTTTTTTTTTTTTTTTTGATGAATAGATTTGTTTTGACTTTTGATATTACCAAATAAAATACAGAATGGCTTTCATTATTTCTGTGTAAATCCCATATCTTTGCATTTATGCGTTGTATTATTTAGTGAATTTAATAGGGTGGCAAATTCATCAAATTTTTTTAATAGGATGTCTGTTATTACTCGACTATTTGGCAGTTGGCTGATTATCCGCCTAGGAATGCCACACAGAACTGGCTAATGACTGGTTAATCTTCATAAAACTATACTATGACTTGGTGAAATCTGTTACAATGCAACTCGTTTTAGTACCCCCTAAAACTCAGATGAATTGGATACAACTCACTATTTCCCAAGCTTAAATTTTGGCTTATTCTAACCATGCTGGTTGTGATGACTATTACATCTTCTCTAGTTGCAACTAGATCACATCCTTAAGAGAATCTGAAGATGCACCTTGAGACTTGAGTAGTGGCGCTGGTCTTTCTCAAGTGATAAGCTATTATAGGGAGGGATATTTATATTTTCTGCATGGAAGGTTGTACGTAGTTTAATGATAGTTAATATTATTGTTGCTTTAAGCTGGATTTTTGTAAAGAGCTTTTATTTTATTTTTTGGTTTAAGGCTCAGGGTTTTTTTCTCTTGGGGGTTTTGTTTTAGTGGTCCTGTATTGGCATTACGGGCTTGCCCCTTTATTAATCAGGTTCTTTTTATTATAAAAAAAAATGTAAAGATTTTTGCAGAGAGCTTTGGCATTTTGCCTCTTGAATGAAAGGATCTGGTTCATATTTCTATTTTTGCCTTTATGCCTTCTCCAGTGAGCTTATAATGGAAATCTAATCCAGTCCTAGAGAGAGTTTTGCCACATTCTATAGGATTGGGACTGTTTCTTCTTATGAGTTTGGTTCAATTGTGTAGTGTAAGAACATTCTTTGTATATAGTTTTTCATCTTTTGTTCTTTTATTCTTGTGAACTAATAATACATTTTACACTGATTTAAAAGAGGGGCAAAAAGCATGTGCTTAGATGGTCTCACACTAGAAAATATGAAGTATTCTAAGGTCTTTCATTTTAATCAATGCTTTTTGATATGTAAAAAGATTTGTATTTAGAAGGGAAAGATCCCAAAAACTGTACAGTGTACACAGTGATATCTCCTTGGCTCTAGGATCACCAGGTAATTGCCCTACAATAATTGCTCAATCCCCAACTAGATTCCTTCTATTTATATTTTCCAAATGCTTCCAATGTTTAGCCCAAAAGTACACCCTTTCATTGGCTTTCTTCAGCACTCTACAGGTCGGTTCTACCTAATTCTGGAACTCCCTGCTGTTCCTTTCTATCCAAACAGACCAACAAACTGCTGCTGGTGTGAGTCGTGATAATTCTTCCTCCCCTTTTTACTGAAAAGCCATAGCTCTCCACCCAAAAAGAAGACTGCTAAGGTCCAAGGAAAAATCCAAGACATCCTAAACTCCACAAAGTATGGTCGTTTATATCAATAATTATGATAGCATCCATTTTTAAAGCTAGCAGTTCACAGAGTCACTACTTAAATAATGAGTTCTGCCTTTTAATGGCCTTTCTGAATTAAATATTCCTATTCAGCTTTTTTAAGTTTCCAAGTTGATTTTAGAATAAATATGGCCGACATTAGGTTATGACCAGGGTTGTGTAGACTATAGAGAAATTTTATTGGAAACAGGTGGGACTTTTAGCATTTTTCTCAGAGATTTTTCTGGCTGGTTTATTCCTGGCTTTTATGTAGAGCAGTTGATTAACCCATTTAGGACTGATCTATTAGTATATTTGCTTTCTAATTTGCAGTAGTTCTCTTCCCCCTAGGGATAATTCTTAGCTTGTTACAATTTCTCATTGGAGACACAAGAAGAGGGCATACTTAAACTCCAACGAATTATGAAGGCTGGTACCCAATAGACACCCATTGTCGTTAGCTGTGGAAGTGGAGTAGAAGAACATGGTGATTGAGGTTTTTATTTTGGATCTTCAATAAAGGTGTTGAAAGGGTACCTTGTTGAGAATGAGACAACCATTATCTGAGCAGCCTTGGTCTGTTACCAAATTGATGTAGAAAAGGCCATGAGCTTTTAGAGCTTTAATAGATAGCGGAAGTTGAATAATGGAAGGTGAAGGATATAGATCAAATCTGTCATTTCAAGACTGAGATGGGTTCAACCGATTAAGGATATGGTAGGGGTAGAAATGGAAAAATTGATCAGGGGAAAAGAAGAGATGGGAGGGTTGGTTGGTGCATGATGGTAGGCTGGAAGTTGTAGCTTGTGGGTGGTGGATTTTGGGTCTCATGATTCGACTTTGAAGATATGCACCGTAAAGAAAAAATCTCAGATTTGAATGAGCTAGAAACAAAACTATAACAATAGCACTCATCAGTCAAGATAGAGAACATAGTATGCACAATAAGTCTATAAGTACTTCAATTTCATTCAAAATTAACACCCAACTATATCACCTGTTCTTTTCTCCATATTTATTATGCTTAAAAAAAACTCTTAAATCTAACTGGAACACTAAGAAATCTTCTGATTAGTATCTTCAACAACCACAACCTTTTCTAATTCTAAAAGTTTCTATAACTTCCTAAACTAAGTAGAAATAAAATCAATGAGTCAAATAAAAAAAATAATGCCAAATTTTATCTATTTCTAATTCCAGACAACTTGCTTGGTACTATCTTTGAATCCATGTGTTGCATTAGAGGCATGGGCTGCCTAGACATGGGCCCATGGAAGCTCATCAGGAGGTCCATAACATGGTCCAAAAGGAGACCCACTTTGAGTCCCAACAAATGACTAAAATTGCAACCCATCTTGGAGTCTCTCAAAAATGAAAAGGGCTGGATAGCAGCTCTTCTCAAGGCCTTTGCTTGTGGGTTTCACTCCTACATATTTTCCTTGTCGTTAGAGTTTTCCGCTTGTATTTCTTCTTGCATCTGTTTCTTCTTCTTTAATAAAATTGCGTCATTCATTAAAAAATAAAATTGATCTTGTCAAGTTACATGTGGGGAGATGCTTGATGGGGAGCATTTAAAGACCTATTCTAGGAAAAAGAAGGCTAATCAGCAAGCCTTGATATGGCATGATGATGGGTCTTGGGAGTTATATGGGTTTTTGTGCAGTCAAGGGTATTTTTTTTTATCATATTCAATTATTAGATGTCGGGTCTAGTCATTAGGTTTTGTTCTTTGCGTCCTTTTAAGTTCTTTTTAAAGCTCTACAGGTTTTGGTCAAGTTGGTAGGGAATTATAAAGGTTGTTTGCACTCTTCTCTGTTCAGGGGCAGTATTGTAAGTTTATCCAATAGGATTACACCCCATCTATTGGAACATATAAATAGTTCTTTTAACTCCAGTGTCAGGGCGTTTTTTATTTTTATTTTTATTTCTTTAATAGATAAAGTAAATTTTATTGAAAAGCTAGGAAAGCATGAGAAGTACAACCCTAGCCAAGCAAGGGCAGAAACCAAACATCTTAAATAAACACGAAGTGGTCCCACTGTAGGACCCGCTCGAAGAACTTTTAAGTCTTAAACAAGGGGAAATGCGAAGTCCATTGAAACAACAAAGAAAGCACAATCTCTGACATTTTATCCGTCTGCTTGAGCACACCATCAAAGGTGTGAGCATTTCATTCAGACCACACTGCCCAACAAAATACACCAGGAGTACTAGCTCACAACACCTTACCTCTAATTGATAAATCATCCAAGTGCTCGACCCCGTAAAGACAACATTGAAGACCCCGATGTGGGCATCACTCAAACCATCCTGAACTGAAGCAAGGAAAAAATTTCATATAGAAGAGTCCAAAGGACAGTGAAGAAAGAGATGATCAACCGATTCAGTGTCTGTACCACACATACTATATCTGTTAGTGAGATGAATTCCCCTTGCCATCAAGAAGTCCAAAGTGAGGACTTTTTCCCAATAAACTATGCAAAGCAAAAACCTTGCCTTTGTCAGCATCTTCGAAGTTCAAGTCCATTTCGTGGTACTAGAAGAAGTATCCAAATCCTCCATAGAGTGGAACATAGAGCTGACCGAAAACACACCACTTTTGGGGTATGATAGAATGAATATTGAATATTGGCTGCTATCATTGTTTGGTGAGTGATTCCCAAACTCTATGAGGGATTCTAGAGTGATTTTATGTGTTTTTCTACGTCTCTCCCCTTCTTTTCTACAAAGTTTTTCACTACTTCATTGGTGCTTTCAACTGACTGCGTAACGATTAAAGACGGATCAACTTGATGTTTGGACTGATTTACAATTTCTTCAAGTATTGATTATTTTTCAGATTTTCCTAACTTTCATAACAATAAATAGCCTTCAACCCATAACCCTTATTTTTCTAACCCTAACCCTACTTACATTCATCCCTTGAACCCATAAAACCCAGCTCTTAGTAAAAAATCCAGCAACTTTTCTTTCGTTTTCCACAACCTCAATCCTACACAACAACCATCTACTAAGCCCTAGATCATTCCTAATACTTGAAGGGAATATCAGAATTTTCATAGCCAATTCTTAACCTTTTCCCTTTAACCTTAGATGCAAAGTAAACTTTACAATTTGATTTACTCTCCCTAATATGTCCTACATCAATTGGTATTAGAGCCAAGGTTAGCACCATGGCAACATGTAGTGGGAGGACTAGGTTTCGTTTGTTTGAACTTATAACTGACTTTTGACTTAACGAAATAAGTTATTTCTTTATATTTATAGCGTTCGACCCGTCAAAATTCCCACATAAGTCAATGGCTTAACTTATCTGGTAAGTTGTTGATCCCAACTTAAAAATAAGTTGATTCTCCACTCTCTCTCCTACTTATGACCTATGCAAACCAAATGCAAAAACAAAGAGACTTATGACTTCTGGAGCATCAGAAGTCATAAGTTGTTGTAAATAAGTTTATCCAAACACTACCTTAGAGGGAGATTGATTGATAATTAGTGGGAAGAACTTCTTTTTAAGCTAGTTGAGAGAATATATGAACTTGAACTTCAGGTTCAAGAGTTACAGGACAATCAGATTGGTCCCAACCTTAGGGAAAGAGGTAATGGTGGAGAGAATGGTACAGAAAAATCACATAATGATGAAGAGGTTGATATTTTGGTCAACAATATTGCTGGGCAGCGAGCTAATGCGCTCTTAAGAGCACATATGAGAGCCACCCATACAATAAATGCTACTCCACAGGGCTCTTTAGATGATATGGTGCAATAGATGCTTGAATAGTCCAAATCTAAGACTAATGAGTATCGGGATGACATCACTAGGAAAGTTAAGAGTAAAATCCCAGTTTCAAAGGTGATATAGACCCTCAAGGCTTCTCTGATTGGCTTACACCTCTATAGGAGTATAGAGAGTACTGACTGATATGACATGACAGACGATAGGAGACTTCAGTTTGCTAGATGAAGTTGGTTGCCCATGCCAAAGTATGAGGGAGTTTTAAGAAGAGAAAAAATTATGGGGAAACCTGCTATCACTAATTGGGAGGAAATGAAGACCTATCTCAATGAGAAGTACTACCTCTTGATTTTCAAGATGAGCTTTATGACGAGATAATCTCATTCAACCAGGGCAGATTATCTGTAGTGGAGTACATGCGGCAATTTGATGAGTTAGCCATCCGTTGTGAAACAATTGAGGATGACAGGCAAAAACTTGCTCATTTCAAGAGTGGGCTAAGGGCAGGAATCAGAAGGAGGGAGATGGCTACTATGAGAGTTTGTGATTTGGAAGATGGCATTGTGGGTCGGGAGAATCTATGACAGCCTATGATGAAACAAGTTGGTAACCAAGCTGGTGAGATACAAACCCACAAGAATTTTGATGGGGGATAGACTTCTGGGCCAGCTTTCTGCAATGCTAAAACATCTAACCCATGTGGGTCCTGATGTAAAAGGAAAGACTAGTTACAGATGCAAAGAAGAAGGCCAATGTTGACAACAGTTATTTACAATGTTGGAGGAAAGTGTCATTATGAAATCGAAACAAGAGCTTTATATGAAATTTCTAGTTGCATAGATTTGAAACCATACAGGATGGTCGAACCAGGTTCAACCGGACCTGACCCCTTTCGTGTTTGAGCTAAGTTAAAAACTAGAATGCGATGAGAACCGCTTCAAACTGGCCAATTTTATGGGAATTTTTTTTTTTTATTATTATTTTGTTTATTTTTCAGTCTTTCTCTGCTAGGTTTATAATATTTCTGTCTTCTCTTCTCCCAAAACCTTCTTCATGGACCTTAAACCCAACTCCCAAACTCAAACCCTAGTAGGGGGGGAGAGAAAAGTAGTGAAGAAGAAAAAGAAAAGGAGAAGAAGATCGAAGAAGAGGAGGAAGTGGAGAGGAATGAGGAGTCTGATGTTGTCAGATTGAAGATTTGCAGCTGTGTCACTCGAAACTTTGACAGAATTAGGTACAGCATATGTTTGGAAAGCCAGCACTTAGGAGGGTATATATCAATGTAAAATGCTTACTTTTGTATTAGGTTTTCAGGGTTGTATTTTGTGGACTGGGAGCTGGAGTTGAATTGAAGAGCTCGGTATTAGGTTTGCTGGATCATAGTTGTGTATTATGCTTGACTCAAAATTCTTGAGAGAGACATGTTGGTTGCTTTATAGACCTGGCAGTAAATTTTTTATATATATTTTAGTACCTTTTTCTTTGTGGGTAATGAAACGGTGGACCAGGATCCGTGTAGCCAACCCAGAGCTGGAGTTGAGTTGAAGAGCTCTGTACCAGGCTTGCTAGTTCTGTGTGTATCGTAGTTGTGTATTATGCTTGACTCAAAATTCTTGAGAAAGACGTGTTGGTTGCTTTATAGACCTGGCAGTAAATTCTTTATATATATTTGGTACTTTTTTCTTGGTGGGAAGTGAAATGGCGGACCAGGATCCATGTAGCCGATCCCATGTAGTTGGGATAAAGCTGTTGTTGTTGTTGACTTTAATATTGGTTGGTACGGTACAAGTCCTAATCTTTTTATGAAAAGTTGTTATATGGTTGGGATTTCTCCTAATTGTAATAGTGGTATGGGGTGGGATTTGAAGGACAGTGTGGCTGAGGTCACCATGAAGCTGACTGCCTGAACTCCGCCAATCTAAAAGAAAAGATGATACCCATTTACCGATGTTATCCTCTTCTTTCTTTAGAGAGGCTGAAGTTACAAATGACGAAGCTGAAGGAAGGAGACCTTGTTGGTTTGAAAACCGATAGAGTATTGACATGGAGACATAAATAGAAAGTAGTGTCATAACAATCTAGGGAGTTGCGAAATTCATGAATGCAGTTGAGTCACCTCATCCTCATAGGCTGCCGCCAGCACCAGGAAGGCATCATTTTTACAGGCTATGTTGTCTGAGCAGCACCACCAATCCATCAATGGTTGGGTTACTGGAATAACAGGGAGTGTGTGATAGTATGTCTGAGATAGGGGCTGTTCTGAGATTGTTTGGCCAGCAAGGGTCTGCAGGTCCAAGGAGCGGCATAATCACCAGGTTAATGGATCAGACAGTAGGCTAGGGTCAGCACAGTACACGTTTAAGGTTTTATATATAACTAAGAGTAGCAAGTCTGGTTCAGGACATTCTCCAAACAGTATGAGCAAACGTTTTAGTGAGAACTTACCCAAGTATTAAAACAGTGGGGTTAAGGGGTTTGCAGTAAACTGTTCTGAAAATATAAGGAGTTAGCTGCAGATAGAAAACAGATTTGATTTCAGGGATTAGGGGTGGGTTTATGACAGGTTAGCTTGGGATAGGTTTAGGTGAAACATGGACCGAAGTCTGGGAGTAAACAACGTTAGTTAAATAAGAGTTTCAGACTAATGAAAACAGCTGAGTATCAAAACTGGTTTCTCTTGGATTTTTAAACTAACAGAAGATAGGTGTTATTGAAATAAACAATGGGATTTGTAGCTGTGGGTTTTAAGATAAATCAAAGAGCAAGGGGCAGATATGCAGGGATTATTGTGGAGGTTTCAATGTGATCCGATGGAATAGAATTCCAGAAAAATGCTGCAGAGCTTAGGTCTTGGCTTGAAAAATCACCCAATCCGGCCGTGGATCAGCCGACCCCAAATCCTGGGTCGGATCGGGCTTAGCTGCGGATCATCTCTGAATCAGGTCAGATCAGCGGATCAGATTGGGATTGGATGGATCGGTAAGGTGGATTGGATGGATCGGCTTTTGATCGAGCTGGATCGGTCGATCCGAACCAAAATTTGATTTTTTTTTTTTTAACTTTGGATCAGCTCTGATCCAGACATGGATTGGATCGGGATCAGCCCTGTCCGATCCTGATTCCGATCCCAATAATTTGATCCATGCATAAAACGGTTTCTGTTCACAGCTCAGAAACAGATCAGGAGCATCACTAAAGGTAACCAGATGATATTGGGGCATCTTCCTGGGTGTTTAACACATGAAAACAGCAAAGCACTTAGGAAGTAAAGTTTGCAGGAGGTATGGGTTCGAGAGCACATCAAGAAGGTTTTCTTGATGAGTTTCAAGGTCCTTCAATGGGTAAAACCAGTGAATAAAGAAAGAAAAGAGAGAAGAGAAGAAGAAGAATAAGGTGAGGAAGAAAGCTGGAAAAAATTGATACGTACCTTATGGGAAAAGCCCTACCCCACAATCTGGTTAAACCTTAACCAGGTTTCAAACCAAGGCATCCGAGTTGAGGAAGGAGACAGCTTGTGTGAGAGGAAAACCAGAAAATTTCTTATTTTATCAAGCATCCCTCATGCATTGGGTTTCCTCCATATTTAACACCCACATGGAAGAAAAAAATAGAAGCAAGAAACCCTTCTCCTCATCTCACAATCCCCCGCTTTCTAACTACCACCAAAATAGATAAAAAGACGACTATACCACCTTTTAAACAATTCCAGAAATCCCCACATGTCCCTCTTCAAACAAATCCAATAATCCCCTATATGTCCTAAATCTTATAAAATATGAAATAAAACATGGAAAACACTAATAAAAAACATCAAGCAGCATGTAAACTTCTCTCTTTGATGTGTCCTGTGTACCATCATGATCCTCACATGTGGGCCCCACTAGGCCCACGTGTGGGTCTCACCTTGCCCTCCCATGTCCTCATCACCAACCTGCTTGTTTTTTGGGTCGAACGAATTGGGTTGCGGGACAGCCTGGCACAATTTGCGTCCTTAGTGATGTGGACTATTCGGGTGGGAGGGTGGCATTTGTTTTTCTTCTTTGTTTGTCTCTTTACCTTTCTCAGACTAGTGTAACTTGGTACACTGTAATATTATATCTTGAGCTCCAAATTTTTTTTTTATATATTATATCTTGACTGTTTGTTGGGATAAGGCTGTTTGTTGTTGTTGTTGTTTATATCTTGACTGTAAATCAGTTATTTTGCTCATTTTTTTTATTATTTTTCTTTCATATTTTCCTATTAATTTTATGATTTTCTAAAATTATTGCTATTTTTTTAAGTGAACACAGTTGAACTGAGCAAACTAAATGATTGGATTGGCCAAAAATTAGGAACTGCCTGTCTGTTCAACTGCTTTTCCTGTTTTTGAAACCATGCCTAATGGATCACACCAAGAAGAAATGTCCTGGTCATTCTGAGTATGGTGGACGGTATCAAATACTGATGATTATCCCGTGAGGCTGCTGTGTTTGGAAGGGATTACCATGCCTTAGAAAAAACATTTGCTGCTTTAGCGAGGGAGCAAAATAGAAACATGAGGTTTATGATAGATTGCAGTCTCACAGAGTGAGCAAAAAGAGAATGAGAAGGAGATGACCATGTTTCGAATTGACTGCTACTGGAGAGTGGAGAAACAAAAATAGAAAACCCATCCAGCTTTAGACATAAAATGTGGAGTAAAACCTTCTAAACTCTTGGTGGTCAATCGACACTATTTATAAGACTTGAACCAAAACTCCCCTGCCTTTTAGCTAATACTATTTATGTAGCTTAGTCCAGTTCTATTAATCTAGATATAGTTTTCTCTTATGGTACAACTATACCATTTCTTCAACATGTTTGGTTTTCCTGTGATGCTGCATTCAATGCTTCGTTTCTGAATCTGATCACAATGATTTTGTCTGTTATATGGATTCTGTAATGGAAATAGAATGCTTTGTGCTTTTCATGGAGTCAACCAAAAGTCACCCATGGTTTTCACAGATCACACACACATCTTCTGGTTCATTTTCAAAGTTACATGACATTGCTGGAATAACTCACTTTGAGCTAAAATTATCTTTTAACTTTATTGTGCACAGATAACTCACTTTGCGCTTAAATTATCTTTTACTTTGTTGTGCACAATATAAGTCACTTTAAGCTAAAATTATCTTTTACTTTATTGTGCACAGAGTTATTTCTTAATCTGTTAGCTATGCAAGATCCTCGGATGCTGCCGCCTGAGGAAGTCTCAAATGCTAAGTCGCGAAAAAAGAAACCCCACACCCAAGTAGCTTCAATGTTTCCAATGCAAGGAGAGAATCCCAAAGGAGTTGAGACATTGCCTCCATCATTCAAAACAACACAGAAGGCTGTCAAAAGAAACCTGAAGAAAGAAGCTTCCCCATCATTCCAACAGTCAGAGAGATCAACCTCAGATTCTTTACCAGACTCCTCAAGAACCGGTGATTACCGGGCACTGAGACGAAAATATTTGCTGTTGGAGGAAGAGAGCTTCGTATTGGGCAGAGAATTGAGAGAGGTCGATGATGAAGTCAAGGCCTTGGAAGATGAGAAGTTTGCACTCTTGGACCAGCTTGTTGTGTTAGAAGGTCTAATTGATCCTTCAGATCTTCAGCCTCGGGGACCTCCCCTACAGTAACCGTTATTACTTGTAGCTATGACTAAGTTGCAATTATTGTAGATAGATTTGGTTTTTATAGATTGATTTGAGTCTTTGAATATCAGAAGCAGAGAAAAGGAATGCTAATTGTCCTCCTGCCCAGTTCTTAAGGTAGAGACAACTTGTTTTTTTGGGTGATTGAGTGAAATTAGTATTTGCGACTTCAAAACTGGTGTTATGAATTGCTGAAGATAGATGATGCGCTGCATCATCCCTAGAGTTGTTTCTCTTGGTTCGGAAGCCATTCCCAACGTTCACGTCATCCTTGTTGGTGTACAGGTTTTCTTCTCCCCTAGAATGTAACATCCTTGCTGTGAACCCTTGGCATCTTGTCAATACCTGAGGTGAAGGTTTTGGTCCGATTGTTTTAGAAACAAGAACCTTGGAACGAATTCTTTCTTCATGCCAACCTGCAAACAACTCTAGGTCGTCCTGATAGAGGACATGACAAAAACACATCGCTCGAACCATTTTGATCCAAAGACGTGAACCTCTCTGCCCTGCTTCTGACAATCCGGCAAAACACTTTCCAAAGCTTTGGAACTGATACCATCATACCAATTAAATGGAATATTAAATTATTAATTTATATTTAATTGAGTTATTTGTTTAATAGCTGTTGTAATGGTCAGTGATAGAATAGCCCCAAGTTTAGAACTCATCCTCATGCCATCGCACTCAATCTACTACCCGAACAATGTATGTGTGCCATACTTCGCTGCCAAAGCCCCCGACCATGGGAGCCCAAACCCAAATGTTTGCAGTCCTGAGTAGATTCCTGATTGCCGTAATTTATCATTTATGAGATTTTGGCTTGCAGATCATTGTTGCCCAAATTGGAGATGCAAAAGGTGGATGATTGGCTTGATAATTCCATCCTTGAAATGAACTATCCCGCATTTGAGTATCCCTCTCCATCCCCAAGAGGAATTGGGCCCTGCCTTTTATCTCAAGAAAAAGACTGCCCTTTCATTTACATGTACTATTGGTTGCCAGAGACCTGTAGCGTGAGTTACCAATCTTCAGACCAGTTTTGCCATGTTTGCTGACAAAGTGATTTTGTCCTTCTCTCTATATCCTGCCATAAGAAGTCTCTACTGGATCTGCCAATTCTCTGTTGGAAGCTCTTGCAAAGCCAGTGCCAAGACATAATAACATGTTGAGGAAATACAGATGTCACGGACTTGGTTAAAGTAGTCTTTCCCGCAGGTGATAAATCTCCGCATAGATTGATGTCATTCCTCAAGGTTTTCATTGAACATGATTTTTTATATTTACAACAAAGGTTAAAAGAGGGTCAGCTACACTCTTAAACCACAAATTGTGCTTTCAAAAAGAAAATGAGCACATTGTCCCATGCCCAAGTGCCCAATTAGTTAAAAGAAGCAAATCATTAGTGTCTGTATTTGGTTTTATTTGGCTCTAGCTTCTAACATTGCCCTCTTAAGCAAAGAGATGCTACAGCAGACTGATAAGCTCAGAGAGAGTGAGCAATCTAAATAATGTGCCAGCAAAAAAAAATCACAAATTCATGTCTTGAATTCGCTATGGTGGTATGAGGCCATGGGTCGAAGGTCTTGTATGGACTCCACATCCTTGTAGGTCCCAACTTCTCGTAGTGATTGCCATCCATTGCGGGCCAGAAGCTCACGGAAGTCATCTTCACCGTACAAGGTTGCATGTTCACTATTCATTGCCTGTCTGTTGCATTCATCATGGTGATAAAGCTTGATTGTCACACCTGAAAAATAACAGTGTCACAACTCACATCTCTATCGAGGAAAAAAGGCAAAAATGATGAAGACAAAGGCAATCTTTCACACACACACACAGAAAAATAATAAAATAAAACAGTCTTTTTCATATTGATACTTATTAAGTCAGGCCCTTGAGTAATTCCAACTGCTCCATGCTGTCAGAATTTTGAGGCTGTGAACTTTGCATGTTAATCGTATGCATACATACATATCTGGACTTAAAAACAAAACATATTTTATTGATAAATTTAAGATAGCATACTACATAAAACATCTTTAAGTAGTGGATGGATAGGATCAAGGATTCCTAGTGACCATCTAACCAAGAAACCAGAGGAATTCTTGTTAA
>JAOXJP010272093.1:0-20091 GCA_025762735.1 Platanus orientalis | reverse complement strand
CCCAGAGTGACCATTTTCGTTATCTTGGTTCGATTATGCACAAAGAGGGAGATATTGTAGATGATGTTGCTCATAGAGTTAGAGCAGGATGGTTGAAGTGGAGAGGTGCTTCTTGAGTGTTGTGTGATAAACGAATACCACTAAAATTGAAGGAGAAATTTTATAAGATAGCTATAAGACCAGCCATGCTTTATGGAGCTGAATGTTGGGCAGCCAACAAACAACACATACATAAAATGAGCATGGCTAAAATGAGGATGTTGAGTTGAATGAGTGGCAAGAGTATAAAGGATAGAATTAGGAATGAATCCATTTGTGAGAGCTAAGGTATAGCACCAATAGATGATAAAATGAGAGAAAATCGATTGAGATGGTTTGGTCATGTGCAACGAAGACCAATGACTACACTAGTGAGGAGGAGTGAGTCAATGCAAATTAAAGGTACTAGAAGGACTAGAGGAAAGCCAAAATTGAATTGGGTTAAAGTAGTAAAGAGGGACATGGAAGCTTGTTGAAAATATAGCCCTAAATAGAACGGGAATGGCGAAACAAGATTCGTGTAGCCAGCCCCAAATAGTTGGGATAAGGCTATTTGTTGTTGTTGTTGTTGTAGTGTGTCCTCTGTTGTTAAAAACTAAGGCATTTAATACCATTTAAAACAACCCATTAACATGGCAATTAATGTCATTTAAGAATTCCATTAAGAACTCCTTAAATTAAGTTTTCAAATTTAGTTGTTTTCAAAATTATCTCTCATATGTTTAGTTTCACATTGGTTAGAATAAAAAACAATGTATAGTATATAAATTCCAACTCTCCATCACTCTTATGTATTTTGAGAGACTCACACTCTCTCTCTTAGCTACTAAGGTGTAGTAAGGTGCATAGCACCTTGTGCACATGCACATGTACACACACGCGCGCACGAGTACGGGTAAGGGCAAGGGTTTGGGCGCAAGAGCGCTTGAGGCTCACTTTGCATTTTGCACGTGCACATTGTCACAGAATCTCATTAGGAGTCGCAAAATTCCTTTTCAATGGTCCATATGTGATCTCATGGCATCCGAGTCATCCATAATTGATAAGTTCAAACTTGGACTAGTGCGCGAATGAACCAGACCATGAGTCATTCGTAGACAAAAGTGTGCAAATAATGTGACCAAAAGTGCATGAATGTGCTGGACCATGGGTCATTCGCCACAAGTTGGACTAAACCAAAGTGCGCAAATGTGCTGGACCAAGTGTTGTTCACCACGAGTTGGGCTGGACCAAAGTGCGCAAATGTGTTGGATCAAGTGTCATTCACCACAGGTTGGGTTGGACCATGAATACACGAATAAGTGGACTTAAGCCCGCATATGAAGTGGGCCAAGGCCTGCAAATGAGTGGACAAAGTGCGGGAATGTGAATTATCAAGTCCATTTGCCACCAGTTGGGCTCATTTGCGACAGCCCAGAAGCTTCTCAGTCTTGCGTCTGACGCAAGAAAGAGCTCATGCTGAGCCTGGCAAAGGTCCATTCACCCATTCCTGTGCTGAAAGTGGACTAATAGGAAGCTGACACCTCATAGGGAGTTGGTGTAGTGGGTGGAAGGCTTCTTCCACTATAAAAAGGGGCCCTTGGGCTCCCAAGTGGATCTCATAAGAGAGCAAAAATCTGAGAAAAGAAGAACCAAGAATACGAAGGAAAAAAAAAAGAAGAGGAAAAAGAAGAAGGAGGTGGCGAATAAGGGTCCATACCTTCTCTTCTCTATTTGTCCCTTAGATATGTGTTGCCAAACACATGCTCCTTCAAGCCCATGGATCTACATCTCCCTTGTAGGAGCTTTTTAAAGCCTTCTTGGGCTTGGAAACCACCTCAATCAAATATTGAAGTGTTCACTTTAGTGAACCTCCACAAAGTTTGATGGTACAACTGTGGTCTTCTTGACTTGGTTCTCATATATGTTTATCAACTTGATAAGGGGACACTACGCCAAATTTTTTGAAAAATTTGGACTTGTCAAAATTGGACATTTTTTAACACCCGAATGTTTAAAGGGAAATAAGTTATAAGGGGAGGTATCCTATGTCTTTGTTGGGCCATGCAAGCCCATTAAAGACAAGGATTTGATTCTGAGCTTAGTTGTATCTTAGAGGTAACTTGACACGCTTCCTTGCACAATCTTGTGGGAGGCCTTGACTATTTTCAAGAAACGCATAAAATAGCACATCTATGTCTCAGGTCACTCAGTTTTAATTTTTATTAAACAAAAAGTACTTGACTTTAAGATTGTGGAATTAACGGATTTTGACTTATTGGATTACAGATCCAACATCCATCAATGTTTGAAGTGAAAGAGACTAGAAATTACCAAAATAATCTTAAGAGTCAAGCCAGGCTACAAAGACAAAGGGGATTGTAATGAAAATTCAAAGGTACAATGCATAAACTCTCAAAAGGTTTGATGTGATTAACATGCATCAACAATTATCCTAATGAATACTGGCTATAAGTTGAGGACAATATTTTAACTAACCCTAAGCTGAATTTAAAAGTAATTTAGCTATATGTTAACCATAATGTGAATACCAGCTGTGAGCTTATGACACAATAACAACTTGATTAAGACTGATAACTAATGAGTATAGTGTATATAATACTCAGACAGAGTAAGATGCTTCAAGTACTCTATGATGTATGTTAAGTTTGTAACTAACATGGAAATCACTATTGAGTGGATACACTGGGGAAACAGATAAAAAACATTAACTTGCTAAATCTATGGTTATTAAATATGCACAAAGGCTATGAACCATGAAGTTCATCAAAAATGGATCTGCTACTATTTGATACTCAGCATAGCTCCATGTTGTACGAATTCAGTCAAATCTAAATTCAAGTCTACTAGGATTAAAGGTGAAGTTTTGTGGAATCCAAAAGCATAAATGATAACTTGCTCATTAGAATTATAGTTGAAGATCCACTCATATATGAGAGATCAATAACAGTGATAATGAAATAAATCAGTGGATGCATTGAAATAGAGTAAGCCTTCAACAGTGAGAAACACTTAAGAGGATTTAGGCATATTATGCACAAGGAAAGGCAATGTCTAGTATTACAAGTGTCATACGTGAAATAAGTGATATGTATTCAAGGAGACATGCTTGAAGGACAATTCTATGAAGAATTCCAAACATGGATGTTTGAAGCACATGAATAGACATTTAGGTCAATGTACCTAAAGGACATTTATATGTAAAATCTAGGTTTACAAGTCTGAGAGACACTAGCAACAAGTATCCAGGTTGTACACCTAAAGGACTGAAATGACAAAAATTCTAAGTGATGCACCTAAAATGTGAAAATATATAAGAATCCTAAGTTAAATGTTAGGAAAAACATGCATGTAAGGGCAAAGAGATGGATAAGCCATAAATCAAAGGGCCCAAATTGGAGTTGAATTTCTAGTACATCGAAGAGAATGGGATTGATAATCCTTTAAGGTGTATCTAGTGGATATCCAACCTAAATGTCTAAGGTTCAATGGAAATCCAACTTGGTTGTTGTAAGTTTAATGGACAAACAATTAGTTATAACCCATTTTAAGTGAAATTGCAATTAATGAAATGTGTCCCTTCCTCTATGGTGATCTTGCAGATGTCTTTTCCGGTAGATGATGTTTGAGTTGTTCATACAAAAGATAGTTCCTATGGAACATGTGCTTATTATCTATGAATGTTTACTATAGATGATAAATGTTGAAAAAATTAAGTTCTCTTAATGAGTTCTATGGACCCAAATTAGACTGCAGTACAGATTCTTTCTCAATAGATACTCACCTATCTGGGTGTGAAAGTTGGTCACTTCCTATGGGGCTGGGATTAGGTATGAAAATCAGTTTTTCCTGATGTATTAGAATGACATCAGGGGAATGACATATTAGTGCCAAAAAGTGACTTTCACTTTTTGAGGGGTGTTTATCACTTTTCAATGTTGATGTGTCCACCCACTGAAGACATTCCAATTCATCAGGAAAAGCTGATTTTTTTACCTAATCTTTTTTGCTTCCTATGATATCTAGGCTGTTTCTAGAGCACTCAGTATACCGGGATATAGCACAAACCCTAAAGTGCTCAGTTGTGCGTAATGAGTAAAGCTTCACTATAAGGATTATGAGTGTGACAAGTTAATCTGTTAATGAGGCCAGTTCGAGGTTTAATCCACTGCGTCTTAGACAGATGTCAACTTGTTTATACTATGTGAAGGTTCAAGCGTGACATCACCTTCACTTATGTATAGAGACCTTGCTTAATGCCCATTAATACCTATGTTTTTAAAATTTTAAAATAAGTGGGAGATTATTGAAATATATTTTAAAATTCAAAAAACAAAGCCTCCGCCATTGCTCACCCTGGGTGCTCCATTTTGTGAAATAAGTTCTCTTTTGCAAACGGAGAGCCTCTTACTCATCATTTGCTAATAGAACCCAGTTGTGCTGCCAGCTGCCTTGTTTTATCGATGAAACCTTGGGAACCTACAATGACCTGGACTTATCACTATCTTGGGTGCAACATAGAACCTCAAGCGTTGCAATGCTGAGGACTTCACTAAATCATGAAAGAACTGAAACGATGCTGCTCTTGATCGTATTCAGACCTGAGACCTCCAGTGTCATCTGAATCATGTTGAATGACCATTTTCACATAGACTCAATGAGGACTTGAGCTGTCTAGAGTTTGGCGACTAAGCCCTTTGGCGAATGAGTTTGTTCACTATTCAGGGGACGTAAGTGAAAGGATGTCTGTTCTTTTGGAAAACAAGAAAAGAGAGAATGAGTTCTCTGTGAACAAAAAGAAAGAGGCTGAAGAGAATCA
Source organism: Platanus orientalis (assembly GCA_025762735.1). Lineage (NCBI taxonomy): Eukaryota > Viridiplantae > Streptophyta > Magnoliopsida > Proteales > Platanaceae > Platanus > Platanus orientalis. Next base: position 15,233 of record JAOXJP010272093.1, on the reverse strand, counting down.
GCATGAAGAGAAAAGTCTTTGGGAGAGAGAAAACCCACCCATGGTGGAGGGAGGGACGAACTGAGAATAGAGAGGCTCATGAACCTAGAAGGTTCTACTGCAATTGAAAAGGAAACTCTTGTTGTTTTCTCCCAAGGAAAGAAAGAAGTGCCTCTACTAGAATAGTGTTCGTGTATCCTCAGCTCTCTCTCTCCCTCCTGCTATAGCAACAAGGGTCAGTGGCTCGCCCTCTTGATCTTGTGAACGCTCTTAAACCAGCTACATATCTCTTTAGGAGACAACTTGCTTGGTTCTTGAACGAATCACTCCCTGGGTCAGTACTCTTATCTGTGAGAGATTACTTGGACCTTTAGAGTGGTTTCTTCTTGAAGTTCGGTACTCTCATTTGTGAGAGCTTACCCGAACCTTCTTGAGATACTTTCTTGTTTTGAAATGAACTTGCAGAAGTGTTATGCTGATAAAAATTATGTAGAAATAAAACATTTAGAACTAAACAAGATTCAGAAAAATCAACCAATTTGAGCATGAGCAAACTGTGAGGTTCATTCTCTGTCAGATTGTGCAAGTTCAGAGGCAAGCGTTCTACCATGAACTAAATTGTATCCAGAGTTAGTTTGGCCTTAACCCCTTGCACAATGATGAGAGGCATCAACTACCTTCAAGAAATGTGATAATGATGCCTTCTAGCTTAGGATGAACATATCTTAATAAAAGGTTGAAAATGATCAATGAATTACAACCAAACTTGTGATTTATTGTTTGGAACCATGAATTGTGACTGAAACCGCTAATTGCGACTGGGCCCACAATTCGTGACTAGATCATTGATCTGCGACTGAACTGGATTCAACCAAATTGGAGTTTTGCGAATTTCCTGGGTTTTTGCAATTTGAGAGTTCAGCAAACTGAAAATATAAATTGTTAATATATATATATATATATATATCAGCTGGGAGTCTAGGACAAAGACATTTCGAAAGTCGGTTGACTTGGAATCAGTTTGTTTACTACCAAGTTAAGTCAGCGATGATTGGTAGTTTAAGTAACAGCCAGATCCGTTCATTAGAGGAGGCCCCTTAATTGGAGACTAACCTGCTCAGAAAGCCTTGATATGATCCAAAGTACAACGAATAAAGTAACCCTGCGTTTGCTTGTCACTTGAAACGAAACAATTTTCATTTAGGTTTGCCATAGTACCTGAGTGCATATGAGCCCCAAGAAAATGAATTGATTTTCATTCATCACCAAAAAATGAATGATAAATAAATCATTCCATTTTATTTTATTGAAAAAAAAATACTGGGATGATTTCATTTTGAACCATTACCTTATTATGGCTTCAAATGGCATGGGTATTTAAAATGAAATGATTTCATAACAGGTGGCAATCAAACGCGACCTGATCCAATGGCTTGGCACCATGTTGTTATTTTAATTTGCATCAAACTTGTTGTTGCCAAGTCATCAGACCAATGCAAGCTCCTAGAAGAATATAACAACCCAATGCACAAGGGCCCTACCTACTACTGTCTTCTATCTCTAACATTCTTCGGAATAGTTATTGGCTAATTCCTAATTGGGCTGGATTTACGAGATATGTGATAGGATCTGTAATATGGTGGGTGGGCTCACTGCTCACTGGTGGTCACCGTGTGACAACATGTACTAGTTCCAATTAAAATTTGCCACTACAGTAAATCTATAAGGGTACCATGGATTTCCTAAATAAAACTATGAATACCTCCAGAAATAGAAGCTTTATAAAAATACTGTGACCTTTCATGAGACTACTTGAGTGGACACACAACTAAGTATTCTCTATTGACTATTAGACTTCACACGAGGGTATATTTGCATAGACCACCCATGCCAAATAAGGTGATCATTCTATACATGCATTCATGTACATGTCCGTATCTCACCATGGCACTGGTGTACCGGCTTAAAAGTTGAGAGGAACGCACTGTGAACAGGGAATATATTATTACATCATGATAAGTTGTTATAAAGTAAATGGGACAATTAGAGCATCCAATTTGACATTCAAGACTCGTAGTTAGTCCCAATTCACTTCATCTTCTCCACTTGTCAATCTCTTTTGAAGTTGCTCTAATTAGCTTCTTCGTATTTACGACCACCTCATCAATCAGAGCACCAATATCATCCCTAACATTGCCAAAAATAATTATATAAGAAGAAGAAAAAAAGGTGAGATTAGTAATTATTTTCCACTCCAGAGTTAGCAAATAAAAGGAATAATTTTACATGTCGTGAACAACTAAATCACCGTAAAGTGCTACAGAAACCTGGAACACCCTACTTGCATAAGGTAGCATTTAACAAATCCTAAACCATTAATGCAGATCAACAGCATCAGTGAATACTTGTGGGTTAAATTACTGGAGGACGCTGGACTGCCTAATACTTGTCATTTTCATTGGTAAACATAGACTAGTCTTGGAACCATTAATGCAGAACAACAGTATCCGTGACTGACACCCAAGTTTCCTCTCCTATCCTTTCTGTCTTTTGGGCCAGATAAAAGTCATTAGAGAGACTGATATCTCATGATGTTGTGAATTATAATCATTTGAATTCAGAAACCAACACAATCAACGGATATACTTACTGAGAAGGGAGACTTCCAACCCCATGAAATATCTCTCCCACATTCGTGTATCGCCGGTTGTCATGATGTGCAATTCCTCTCCCTACACCATAACCAAATCCTAAACCAACCCCACATCCAGCACCAATTCCAAACCCGAATTGCAGCCCAGGAATTCCAGGACCTAAGCCTGCACCTGAAATTGGAAAGAAAATCTCATTTCAGCATCCACACATTCAATCAGGCAGAACACTGAAAAGAGTCTTAATGAACCTGCCTGTTCCAAGAGTTGCATTCTAAACATCTCTTCCAAAAAATGCAAATCATTACACAGTATCACGACTAAAACACAAAGTGTCCCAAGCTCGTCTAGGACAGCAAGGAGCAGCATCTCCCAATTCAACCAGGTTGCCATGAGTGCAACTCCGATAATAACATAATTGACAGATCCAAGATGTACTCCTGCAAGTATAGGGAGTTCGAATACATATGGGAGAGAAATATCCTCATCTCACATTCCTAACTTTTCTAGCCAGAGGCATGTGAAGCATAAAACATGTAATTGCCCTTGCTCTTTTTAAGACTTCATAAGCAGTCATAGCATGGTAAAATTAATTCACCTAAGCCTTCAAATGGTTTTGTTTAATTTTTTTTATGGATAACAATCAAAATTTCATAATAGAAAAAGAGCTATACAAGAGAGAAGAATATACAGGGAACATAACAACCAGAGGATACCACTTCCACAACAGAAAATACAATGAAAACAGACCCAAAATCCCCAACAAGGGCTCCTTAGCAATCTGGCAAAGCATCCCCCATATAAGTACCCTCATGCCCAGCTTCCCATTTCGCTAACTTATCTGCCAGAGTATTCTGACCCCTCAGAACTTGCTGCAACACAGCCTTGACTTCATCTGTGATATCTTTCACTTCCCTAATAAAATGATTCAAATGCCAAGAGCCACCTCCTTTAACAGTCCTCCACTGACCACAGACTTCAAAACCTCTTCAATAATACAATCCCAAAGCCCTTTCACTCTAATCATACAAAGCCCTTTCAGCAAACCAAGATCTTAGTTCTGCTGTAGTGGAATCACTTCTCCCAACAGATCCACATTTAACATGTATGATATTGCCTTGAGCATCCTGAATAACACACCCATAGCCTACTGGCCACAGATTGAACAAAAGAGGCACCATCAAAGTTGAGTTTCAATTTCCCAGCTGGAGGGGGAACCCACACAGGACATCTGCCCTTGAATGGAGAGAAAAAGATACGCACGATACCCAGTTTCTCATAAAAGTGTTCAGTGAATATTCTCTAAACTCTTTAGTCACGAAGTGCCATGAACCTACCTCACATAATATGGAATCAATCACCATACTCACATCCCTCCTCTTGTACTCAAATATCCTATAATTCAGTTCTTTCCAAATGCCCTACACAATGCCTTGAAGCAAAACTCCTAAGAGAACATTTTTCCTTTTACCCCTTTAACTTCCCCATCCCAACTGATAAACAAGCTCCTTAAGAGTTTCCAGCCTAACAAGATGATGCAGACAACAAAAAGAAGCTCTTGTATGTTCTATCCCACAAGAGCAAGATTCAAGATGTGTATAATGTGGGGTTTATTTAGAGTAATTTAAGGGCTATGATTTAAATGTAATAAAGCTAATAGTGTCAATATTTTGTTAGTTTTACTTTAGGGGCGTGATTTTGTAACAAGGCTTGAAAGCCAAAGTTAATTTAGGATTTTAAGCTAATCCCGAAACTGATTTTTAACCCAAGTTTTCTAGGGTCAAAACTTGCATTTTTGGCTTGATTTGGTGTCATTAAAGAAGTTATTCAGTTATCTTTCTAACGATATCAGATTGCACAAATCCGAGGTGATTTGGGAAAGTTATGACTAAATTACTAAAGGGCTATCAGTGAGTAACGAAAATAATGATTTTAGAAGATTGTGTTTTAGAAAGTCTTAAGTTCATGAAAATCTGTTATTTAGAACTCTTTTTGAAATTAGAAAATCCTTATTAAAAGTTTCTTAATTGTCTTTAGGAAGTCAAGTTTTTAGTAGCTTAGTTTTAGGAAATACTTGAGTCCCAAGTTTAGGAATTTAGAAGTTGCTAAATTAGGAAAGTATATATTTTCTTTGCATTTTTTTTTTAAATATTTATTTTCTTTGCATTGTAAGTCTATTCTTCTTTACTAGTTTATTGGAAAAGATTCAACACTGGTTTTGTTAGAACCACCATTAAAAGACCTTAAGTTTTTTGAAATTCCATGATTTGACAAATCAAATCTTATCCAAATTTAACAAAATTTGGAAAATTCTCTTCTAGGCTTTTTCTTTCTCTTTTATTTCTAAACCCCTCTATTTAGTTCATTTCTCATATTCTTGTATTTTCTAAGCTTTTGTATTATGTGGGTGTATTTAAGATTCAAAACTTGGTTTCTTTTAATTGCATTTTTGCTTCCGCTACTTTATTTGGGTTTTATTGAGACTCTTGGCTATCACCCTATATCAATTTTGGTATCCTATCTATTGGACTACATCACAAGATAAAAAGATGATTCAGACATGAAAAATCTTGACACTTACCTAGCAAATATACAATGGAAGAATATATGGTTTCCCGATTCTTCATCCTACGTACAAAGGCAATAGATAGAAGGGGATAAAGCCATATAAGGCCGTCTCCGTTGAAGTATATCCAAACTATTCTGCTTGTTTAGAGCAGCCACCCAATTAAATGCTTTAATTCTTTTTTGGAATGGAAAATTGGACTGCAGCGATGAATCTCCGGATATGACATGAAGATTTAGAGGCGAATTTACCATCCGAGGAGGGACTCCAAACATGAGTGTCAAGATCTCCACATGAGATATACACTTTGTCAAGGTCATCAAACGGTTTAGTCACCAAATTGACTTCCCAATCATATTGGTCTCCAGTAAAGTTTAGATTCCAAGACAAGCCATGTTCGTTTTGGGATAAGATTTTAGCAACAAGAGCATTCTTTCAGGACAATACTCAAAACAAACAGGGATAAACAGAGAGTCCAAGGTGGAATTCTCCCACCAAAGATCCTTCCAAAAACAGATTTTCCAACCATCACCTATCCCAAAACGAGTATGAGGATAAAAGAGAGGACTTGAATAATGAGTTTCCACAACAATGAGTGAGAGGATGGCACCGATTGTTTGCAGTGTTAATTTAGATGCAACTTAGCTATCAGAAGTTAAGTGTCATTGCTTTGGTGCAATGGTAGCAGCTTGGGCTGTCCAGTGAAAACGCAGTTCGAACCCGGTGATCAAGCACTTTATGCAAAAAGATTAAGGTTAGGTATGTTTCTCATCCACCCCCCCAGCACCCCGTAATTACGGGACCTAGGTAATGACCATTTTTAGTCATCAAAAGTTAATTGCACCCCGATTGTCCCTCCCCAACAAAACAAAAAACTATAATAATAAATAAAGGGGGGAATACTGCTAGGATGATTTTGAATCATCTCTAGTCTAAATGGGCAGGTACCACTCGATTACCAATCATTGGGTGACATATGGCCTAATAAAAAATATTATTAATGTAAAATGTTGTAGTTGCCAATTCCATTCCAAAATGTAAAGTACATGGATGTAAGTGGTGATCAATCTTGTAGTTTTATTTTACTTGTATACACTGTCATATAAGTTCAAGTCAAAGTCCGGGAGAACTTCAAAAGGCACATTCTTCAAGACCAGATGAGGAAGGACCATGGAGACATTGAAGCTACAATGTAAAGATCTTAAAGATGTCTTAAGCTACAATTCAGCACGTCATGAGCCAACATTGAGCTTCACAGGTAAATTGATCATTCAAGGTCGGTCGATAAGTAGCATTCATGGGGTAGACTGAACCGAAGACCATAGGTGACATCTAAAGACCTTCCCGTGAACCATAGGTGAAACCCAAGTGGTAGCCTTGGCGAAAAATGAACTAAAAAGTAAAAATGATGTAGTGCAGCAAGTTGCAAACCAGTTCATGGAGCACATTAATCATAAGAAATCAAAATTGGCCCCTAAACTTTAAACGGCCATAACTTTTGATCTTAATGTCCAATTATGACTCATAAGTACTTAAAATGAGCAGCTCGACAAGATCCACATTTTCAAATAGTAAAACCATATTGAAATGGCAAGATTCGATCAATCAAATAGGTTTGATTGATCGAGAAAGAGATTCAATCAATCAAGCAGAATGTTGTTCTGGACTGTGAGACACTTGATCAATTGAACTAAAACCTGAACTAAGCGAGCAGTGCAGAAAAGGGAAAATTGACAGAATAGTTCATCCAAACGACTATTTTTCTCTATTAGAAAAGAGCCATTGGGGGACCTTTGAGTAAAGGTTTTCTCACTCTATAAATAAGGAAGAACCCGAATAAGGACTATATGAAAAACTAGTGAAATTATGTCATTTGTGAATTGTGAGCCAATACTTGTAAATCCTATGAAAGGTTTAGAGGCAACCTTTAAGAACGATCTTGGAAGTTTACACTTTGGAAAATTCAAGTAAAGATTGTCAACCTTACCTTTCCTACCCATAGTTATACTTTGGAAAGCTCGGAGAGCAAGTAAACAAGTCAAGTTCACTTTTGTATTCTAGAAGAGGTCTTGTTCGTACTATAGTCACATCAGTCAAAGAAGAGGCAATCCAACAACAAAAGAATTCCTGTAATGCTCCTGGATTCGTAACCTTCATCGAAACCACTGAAGGTGGATTCTCAAACACCCGTCGAAGCCACCGAGTTTGGGCTCATGAGCACTTGCCAGTGCCATAAAGTACGGATTCTCTAGCTCTCACCAGAGTCACTGGGAGCAGATTCTCATGCAGACACACCCATCGAAGTCACTTAGTGTGAGGCTCCAAGGCAAGTGGACACTCATTGAAATTGTACATATTTCAGGTTGTCAATTATCCTGTAATAAATTAGGGAATCTATTTATGAAATTAACAAGCTCGGAAAAAAGCTTTCGAGAGTGGACGTAAGCTTCAGAGGGTGGCCGAACCACTATAAACCTTTGTGTTTATTATGTGATGTTTGCCTATGTTCATTGTTTATTTGTTTTACAACAATTATATATGTTTTAATTGTTTATACAGTTAGATTCATTATTAACCACTGCATAATTAAGTTAGAATCTTAAGAAAAATAAGTTGAAAATAAGTTGGACCAAATAGTATAAAAATTGGGCTAGATCCAATCCACCCCCCCCCTCCCTAGGATCATTCGGATATTGAACTTAGAATTTCATGTTTGAGTCGATACACATGGGTTAAAGGAGGGTATTACAGTAAATACATAATGGATAAGTACTTGTGTATTTATTACTGACCCTTTGTTAGACATCGTGTCACATCGTGAGCATAGACTGGAGTGGTACCTGTCCATTCAGACTGGAAATGATGTGAACTCTGCTAGGACGACAAAATGAAAGGCTAATGTCTGCCCAAGTATAAATAAAAGAAGAAACAAGTATTATGAGGCATCTCAAATGCTGCCTACATAAGTTTATTTTTAGCTTGTGTTCTTTTTGTTTATAGTTATTAAACATTTTTTAATATAAAATTTTATAGAAATGATCTCACCAAGGTAGTTTTTGACACTAGATTTTATCCAATTGTAAATGTCCTTCCTTGTCTTGAATAAGCTGAGTGTCTTGTCTATAGATGAGGGAGTCTGTATCCTCTACAAGACACCTCAGAGAAATCCCAATGGAGCAATCAAGAAGCATGGACACTATATAAGGGTATATTGGTCAATATATTAGGTATGTAATAAAGAAACACACTCCATTATCCAATGTATTTCCAAAATGAACTCATTTCAGTGTTAACTCATTGTGATCAGTCCCATGGGAATTTCTCTACAACGTGCCTTGTAGAGGATCCAAGCTCGAGATGAAAGAGTGACAAACAAAAGGGTTCCACCTAGGATATCCCTCTCAGTTTTTGAATGACATAAATAACATCCACCCGAACATCCTGACTAACAGCATTTCCCTTTCGAAATGTTGGAGATGAACAATCCAAAAGGAGAAAAAGAGGGAAAGAATTAAAAAAAAAAAAGAGTACGTTAACGGTTGGCAATAAAAGGGTAACTTTGAGGGAGGCCCATAGTTTTGAGAACCAGACCAGGTAGCAAACCGGTGAGGTGACTGGTTGGATAACTTGGTTTGACCCCTGGTTCGCATGGTTTGACCAGTCTTTGCTAAACGTAATTAAATAAAAAAAATACCCAAGTATAATCGTAAAAAGATTTGAAAAATCATAAAGAATAAAAAAAAACATATATGACAAAAATATAAAAGAATAATATACATAAGACTTTAACACATACTTGAGATTAAAAAATTAATCCTAAAAAAGTAAACATTTTAATATTAATATACAATACAATTTCGTGTTCATCAAAAAGTTTTGTACTTATTTAGTTAGTTATGTTAATATAACTAACTAGCAAAAAATCATATTTCAACATATTTTAGCTATGACAAGAGGCAATACTTGTTTAGCATCATTATAGAATCATTCACTTCTCTTATTGATTAGGAGTTCCGATATACTAGTATGAACCTTTGTCCATGTTGTTAAAGGACCATGCTATCATGTCCTATAATTATAATTTTGCAAATTATATATACATATTTGTTAAGGCTGATTTCACCCCTTACCATATGTTGGACAAAGTGTTTTGCTAATTTTGGTGGCATGCCGAAAATTAGGTATTCTAATATTTGGAAAGATCTTTGTTCTCACTTTTCTTAAGAGGCCCTTTCAAAAATCGCTTCGAATCATCGTCCTACCTTGTTGAACACGTTAAAGATAAACTATGGCCCGATTCCTTTTAGGTTCAAAAATATGTGTACTCTCCATTTGTTGTTTAAAGATTGTGTTAGCAAGTGGTGGCAAGAATGTAAGGTGGCTGGTTGGAAAGGTTTCAGATTCATGAAGAAGCTTATGTAGCCTTATGGTCCTTTTATTTATACGAAATGTATGCCCGAATGAAATAGCACATATCCGATGTGGGACTAAAAACTAGACACTAACATAGTACAACTATTATATATCTCTACAGTCCCCCTCAAGTTGGAGCATAAAGATTCCGAATGCCCAGCTTGGACACTAACATAAAGAAACTGTGAGAATATAATCCTTTTGTAAGTATATCAACCAACTGCTCTCCAGTACGAACAAAAGCAGTGCAAATTAGTCCCATATCCAGCTTTTCTTTAATGAAGTGTCAATCCACTTCGATACGTTTAGTGCTATCATGTTGAACATGGTCATGAGTAATACCGATGGCAGCTTTGTTGTCACAATAAAGTCACATAGGAGCAGGTATAACACATCCCAACTCTGCAAGCATATGACAGATCCAAAGAAGTTCACAAATACTATGAGCCATGGATCGAAATTCGGCCTTCGCACTAGAGCGGGCAACAACTGATTGCTTTTTACTCTTCTAGGTAACAAGGTGTCTACCAAAAAAAGGTACAGTACCCAGAAGTGGATCACCGGTCTGTTAAAGACCCAACATAATCTATATCACTATAAGCTTCAATATTGAATACACCCGTTGCTTTGTTAAATAAGCCAAGTCCAAGATATTTCTTCAGATATCTCAGGATTTTGTAAGCAGCTTCCATGTGAACTGTGGTGGGTGCATACATAAATTGACTCACCAATCCAACAACAAATGACATATCAAGTCATGTTAAAGCCAAGTAAATGAGTTTGCCAACCAATCTTTGATAATGGCCTGCATCTAACAACCTATCACGAATGTCATGTGTGTGAGCTTAATAGTCGGATCCATTAGAGTGTCACAAGGTTTGCTCCCAAGCATTCCAGTATCTCTTAGTAAATCCAACACATACTTCCATTGGGAGATAAATATGCTCCTTCTGGAACAAACACTTCAATTCCCAAAAAATATCTAAGTGGCCCCAAATCTTTAATCTCAAATTCTTAACCAAGGTATTTTTTAAGCTTCTAGATCTCAGCCATGTCATTCCCTGTAATCACTATATCATCGACATAGACAATGAGAACAGTTAAGGATTTATCCCCCCTTTTTATGAACAATGCATGATCCGCAAGGCTCTATTTGTATCCTTGGTTAAGCATGGCTTGACAAAATCATTCAAACCAGGCCCGAGGAGACTACTTTAACCCAAAGAGAGCTTTTTTTAATTTGCAAGTTTTTCGGCTATCTTCAGCAAGAAGGAATCCAGGTGATGGCTTCATATAGACTTCTTTCAAATCACTATACAAGAAAGCATTTTTGACATCTAGTTGCTATAATGACTAGCCATGATGAGCAGCTTCGAGATATAAGTATTCGTACAGAATTGAGCTTTGCAACGGGTGTAAATGTCTCTGAGTAGTCAATGTCATATGTTTGAGTATAGCCTTTTGTAACGAGATGAGCTTTGTACCGATCTATAGTCCCGTATGGTTTTAGTTTAACTGTATATACCCACTTGCTGCCTACTAGAGATTTACCCTTAACTCCATTTCCCAGATTTGATTTTTTTCCAAGGCATTCATTTCCTCTATCATAACCTTCCTCCAATGATCTTGAGACAAGGCTTTAAAAACAATACGAGGGAGAGAAATATTGGATAATGAAGAAATAAAAGTTTTATGAGAAGAGGGTAGGTGTTCATACGAGAGAAAGTTAGCAATTTGATGATTAGTACAAGCACAAACTCCTTTACGATGTGCAATAGGTAGATCCAAATCAGAAAAGTACATTACCTGGACAGGAGGATCAGAAGAGGCACCTTGGTGAGGGTCATTGAGTTAGATGGACTTATTTTTCTTCCTCTCATAGACTTGAAGTTGTTTACCTTCTTTTGATAAAGACTCCCCCACTCCTCGATCAATGCCATCATCTGCTTTTCCATCATCCGGAATATGTACCATATCAAATACATAAGGTGGAACAAGTAAAGGCAGACCTGAACTTCCTATCTTAATATTGGACTCCCCCAAGAAGAAACATGGGTAAAGGTGAAGAAAGGAATGGTCTCAAAGAATGATACATCCATAAAGTTAATGGTTTTTCTAGATAGAGGATGGTAGCATTTATAGCCCTTCTGATCAGCTACATACTCCAAGAATACACATTTCAATGCCTTTGGATCTAATTTTGCACGATCAGGTTTTGGGACATGTACAAAACAAACACACCCATTTATTTTTGGTGGTATAGAAAAGGAGGAAGATCCCAAAAGAACATCAAGAGGCGATTTGAATTCAAGAATACGGGTTAGGAGTATTAATTAGGTATGCTGCAATGACGATTGCACTAACCCAAAAAACTTTAGGAACCTTCATTTGAAACATAAGAGCATGAGCAACCTCCAGAAGATGACGAGTTTTCCGCTCAGCAACACCATTTTGTTCTGGTGTATGAGGACAGGTAGTTTGATGTATCATTCTATGAGAAGAGAGGTAGGATGAAAAGGAATTAGAAACAAATTCTCCTCCATTATCAGAACGTAAAATCTTGATTTTGGACTTGAACTGGATTTAAACCATCTTGTGGAAGGTTTGAAAGATGTTGAAAACGTTTCATTTTCGTTTTAGCAAGTATACCCATGTTTTCCTAGAAAAATCATCAATGAAAGTGACAAAATACTGAAAACAAGATAAAGAGTCAACAAGGAAAGGTCCCCAAACATTTGAGAGAACAATGTCAAATAAAGCTAAACTTTTATTATTACTCAAGATATAGGAACTGATGAGGTGTTTTGCAAGTTCACATACTTTACAATGTAAATTCAAAGAAGAAGAAAAGGTAAGAGACAGAACCAGTTTCTTCAAAACAAAAGTAGAGGGATGTTCGAGTCCCTGGTGCCATTGCATGATTATTTCTTGCTAATCCTCCATTGAATTAGGAACATGTGACTTTAACTGTTGTGATAGGGAGGCAATAGAAAGAACATCATCCAGAAAATATAGTCCATTACTCTCATGACCTCTACTAATATTCTTATTCGTTTCCAAGTCCTGAAACACACAGTGAGAAGGGAATAATGTTATACAACAATTTAATGATTTTGTAAGATTACTAATAGAGACAAGGTTAAGTGCAAGATTTGGAACATGCAAGACAAAGGAGAAGGGGGATGGTCCCTATTCCAGCTACTTAAGATAAGGATCCATCAGCTATCCTAACTTTGTCTTTACCCGAATAGACTTGGTAAGTAGGAAAAAAGGAAGAATTACCTGTCATGTGATCTGAAGCCCCAGAATCAATAATCTAAGAGAGCCTAGAAGAAAAAATAGAATGCACTAAATGCAGAGGCGTGTGTACCTGACTGTGTAAATGAAGATGTACAAGAAGAGGCATGCATCTCAAGTTGTTTCATCAGTTGGAATAGTGCATCCAGCTCATTTTTTAAGATAATATAGCTCTTCATAGTTGTGTGGAGCTGTGCTTCAGAATCAGAAGACGAAACAATATAAGCATTAAGTTTATTACCTCCACTACGATGAGGTCCCCCACATTCACCAATGAAGACTCCTCCTTATGACAGATGAAGGTTTTCCATGTAGATCCCGGCAAGTTTCTTTCGTATGACGCATTTTCCTACAATGCTCACACTTAAGTTTGTCTTTCTCATCTAGGATAGTGGTGATACAACCACGTCCTCTGCCACGGCCTCCTCGGTGAGAAGAGGATATAAGGGCTAATCTTTCAACTATTGGAGGAGCCAGCATGGCTTGTCTTCTTCTTTCCTCCCTATGAAGATGATAATACACCTCAAACAAACTGGGATAGATATCCCTACTTAACAACTGGATACGAATTTGCTTGAAATCGGGGTTGAGGCCAGCCAGTAATTCAAATACCCGGGTTTTCTCAATAAATTTTTTATGTGATGTAGCATCAACGGCACATTTTGCTGGGAAGGGTTCATACTGGTCAATTTCTTCCCACAAACGTCGTAACTATGTATAATATGTAGCAATGAATTGGTCCTCCTGTTTTGTCTATCAAATTTGCTATTAGAGTTCATAAACCTAGGCTATTTGACCATTCTCAAAATATGTCTTTGCAAAAGAATCTCATATTTCTTTTGTTGTCCCCATAAATAAGTACGTACTACTACTATTAGGTTGCATAGATTGCAACAACCAAGCCATCACTAAGGCATTTTTTGTCCTCCATTTAAGAAATCCGGGATCTGTAAAAGAAGGAATAGAAATCTGCTTCAAATCGAATGAGACCACTTCCAAATGATTCCTTGTCAAAAAACAACCCAATCTCCTTTGATTTGTCGAAGAAAAAACTCCAAATTTGATAAAATTTACGGATTTTAACAGATTTAAGGGCTTTTTCCAACTGCAAAACACAATCTGCAAAAATCACCAAAAAATCCTCCATGAGATTTTGGTCCAAATCTGGGGGGTCTTTTGTCATTGTCAGTCATACGGCCGTACGGCCTGCTGATGTCAACAGGTCTCCTACACCGTCTTTTTCCTCTTGATTGAACCTTGCTCTAATACCAACTTGAAAAAATAAATAAATAAAGAAAATAAAAGAATAGGGGAAAAACTTAGAGAGAAAAAAAGAGGAGAGAAAGTTGGAGAACTTTGGATGAAGATCTGATGATGATGTAGCCTCATGATCATTTTATTTATACTAGATGTATGCCCAAATGACATAGTACATATCCGATGTGGGATTAAAAGATGGGACACTAACATAGTCCAACTTTTATATATCTCTACATCAGTACATCAAGAAGATGCTTATTGATTGGAATAAGGTTACCTTTGGGAGATTGAATGAAAATAAAAGCAAATTTGAGATGATACCCAATGAATTGACTAGAAATTGGCAAATGATGGGCAACTCCCTTTGGACTAGGTGGAAAAACAGAGGGGTCTTTTAGCAAAATTGAAAGTAGTTCTAAGGTGCAAAGAAATTCATTGAATCAAGAAAGCCAAATGTAAATGGTTAAAGGAGGGTGATGGGAATTCCACGTTCTTCCATAAAGTAGCGAATAAAAAAAAAGGAAGAGTGTGATTTCCAGACTTTGCATCCAAGTGATGCGGATATTAGAGCAAGGTGGGGCCCACACTTGGCCTTGGTGGGGTTTGTGCATGGAGCGATTTATGGCAGATGCAATGTTACATGGTTTAATAAGGGTCTTATAGGGGGGTAACGTTTATTTTGTGTCTATGTAATAAGGCCAATAGTGTTAAGATGTTGGTTGTTTTTTTAGAGTAATCTCATTTTTATGTTTACCCCACTTTTTCAAAGGTCAAAACTTGTTATTTTGACTTGATTTTGGTGTAATTAGATAGGTTATTCAGTTACATTTTTAACGAGACAATTATTACGAAAATCCGATGTAATTTGGGAAAGTTATGACCAAACTACTAAGGAGGTGTCAGTAAAAACAGGAATAGTGTTTTTTTTTTTATAAAGTTTTAAGTTTCAGTTGTTTTAATTTTAGGAAGATAAGTTTTTTAGTTTTATGCTTTAGAAAAATTAGCTAGTAAGTTTATGATTTTAAGAAGTTTACTATTTTAGCAAGTTTTTAATTGTTTAAGGTTAT
>JAOXJP010272082.1:0-20091 GCA_025762735.1 Platanus orientalis | reverse complement strand
GCCATTTTCACCTATTTTGGAATCTTGGGAACGAAAGCAACGAGAATGCATTCTCGGGAGAGTTACCAAACGCAGCCCTAATTGTCCGTAGTTCCTAGAACACATCACGACCTAGCTTCTGTTCGATCGCTTTAAGTGCTACAAATATCCAGTTCAGTTGATGATGGACAATATCATTGGTTCGTAATAGGGCTGCATTCTTCTTTATCAATGGAGCTGCAATGAGATTCAGGTCTCCATCTACCTTAATAGCACAAAAGGGAGTGAAAATAGATACTTCGAGCTCCTGTCCTTCCTAAGAAACCCAAGCAGGCTTTTCTAAAGCCCTTATGTAGCTTCCGAAAACATAGTACAATAGAGAGACTTTTAAACCTGTCTTAGCTTTAGTGGAGAGCCAATCGTCTCTTATCTAGATTCGAGTTTCCCTTCCGAACTCAAATAGCCATCTATCTCTTTTGGCATCAGTTAGGTAATCTTCATGTTCCTTTCAGAAACATTTCTCAACTTCTGCCAATAGTTGCCTCTTCATCATTCCACAAGATAGCTGTTACAGATCAAATTCTTCCCGACTGATTGTAGGGTAAGGAGCGACTGACGTCGATGCTCTCGACATAATGTCAAAGCTTGAGAGGATCGGGTTAGGAGGAAAAGATGGGAATGGTGAAACCCCTATTGTTGAAGCTCTAGAGGCTCCGTTGTTTTCCTTGAAATGAAATGTTGTATTTCCATCTGCATCAATCATTGTGCGTGACTTTTGGAGTAATTTTGGATGACTTCCTGTCTTTGGTCGAATGGATCCAAGAGTCCATCATTTTGGAATTTGGATATCTTCAGTCTTTAGCTTTAAAGGCATCAAGACTCATCCTTTCTGATCTCCTGGAAGAAAAAGGCGATGAAATGATGGATTCTACAAGATTGGCACCATAGCTGTCAGGAGTTTGTAGCCTACCTTCCAGTTGAAACCTATATTGAACTAATCCCAGGAGCATGTCAAACTCGGTATTGCGAAGCTTCAGGCACAGAGCTTGCTTCGCATGGATCTCAATTAGGGATAGACAGAGATTAGGTTTGATAAAGAAGGTGACTCGTCCCTTATCCAGCAGTGCCTCAATGGCTCCCATCAAAGCATTGTTAAAAGAGTTGTGACGGCAATCCAGTAGACAGATTATGATTGCCGTGTTCAAGTTTTCCTGAACTAGAGGGGTGACTTAAATGTCGAGCATTTCGATGTGAACATATCGGTATCCCTTTATCAAGGCTTTATGCATTTTCTTCTCATTTAGTATGGATACAAACATAGTGGTGTCTGCATTATGTGAGACCTCGAAAACTCCTTCCATCTCAATGTGACTAGAGGTACGTCTGCTCAAGAATTGGACACTATCTCGTAGCCTTTGGAAAGGTTTTGGCTTGAATACTCTCCTAACAAGCTCAGGACTGTGAGGGATTAAACCTTTCGAGTTGGAGTATCCAGATGAAGTGGATCCGTCGGAATCCCAGCTATCATTGTGACTGGCTGAAAAGTGTGAGAAAGGGATGTACAGTTCTTCAGGGTGAACAGCCATGGGTGAGTCTTTAAACAAAACTGGCCCGAAACACCTCCCCGAAACTGGCCTAAATTCCAGCAGGCACTTATCTGGATTGTCTTGGACTTTAAAATAGGAAACAACAAGGTAATAATCAAGAACAAGGGGCAGGCTTGTTGGTTTAAGAATACATAACGAATAGGATTCTTGAAAGAGTTTCAAGGTCTACTAATGGCTGTCCAACAGAGGGAATCAAGAAGAAACAAAAGAAAAAGAAAGAAGGAAGAAGAAAGAAAGAGGAAAGATAGAACCAGTGTGTGAGGTAATCACCTACCTTGATAGACCTTGGACATCACCATCCATGGTTCAACCCTAGGCACCACAAGATTGAAGAAGAGAAGCATCCACTCATTGAAGAGAGAAAACTCAAATTTTATTCATAATTTTCATTCCAAAAAACAAAGTGGCAGGTCTCTATTTGTAGCCCACGATTTGCAATAGGGTTTTCCCTTGTTTACATTTTAATTCAAACTGAATTAAACACTTTCCTAATTGATTCTTTCCTAAAAATAAAATAAAATAACTTGCCAAAACATATAATAAAAGAGGACAAAATGCGTGGGCTCTCTCAGCTATCAACCAGCACTTATTTTTTGAATTAGATGATGCTGTCAACTTTTCCCCGAAACAAAAACAATAATTCATACCATCTCCTAACTCTAATAATTAATAAAATATGAAATAAAACAGTAAATCTCTAATAAAAGGCCTAAAATCAGCAACTTGGGCTCCAATTGAGTAGCCATGGTAATCCTCCATGTGTCAACTTTGCCCAAAAACAAAATTGTATTATAATCTTACTTGTGTCTGTGCTTGTCATAACAATGCCATCTTGATGTACACCTCTGAAATCCTATTTTTTGAGGGCTGAACTACAAGGGAAAGTGGTGGGTTGAATATGGGAGAGAAAATTAAGGTTTATGATGGAATGAAAGGGAAGAATATGAGAAATCACCAACTGATTTTTGAAATGGAGAAACAGTTGCAAATGGAAGTCACAGGTTATAAAGAAGGTTTTGATGGTTTTAGGTTTAAACAAAAAAGAGATAAGTTTGATCAAGAGATTCTTGGAAATTGGCTGTGGATTTATGCTAAAAGATACAAGGAATCAGCAATAAAGAAAATAGGGTCTTGGAAAGTTAGGGTAAAAAATATTCAGGGTTTGGATTTGGTAAATATTGAATTAATGAAAATTTAAGAATTAAATTAAGCAGTAATGTATACATAACAAAAAGGGCGCCTTGGCCCAACGGTAAGGCTTACTGTTAGCATCCCTGGTGGCGCGGGTGGCACGGGTTCGAGTCACGGAAACAGCCTCTCCAGATATGGGGGTAAGGCTGCGTACATCTTGCCCTCCTCAGACCCCGTGTTAGCGGGAGCCTCGTGCACTGGGGTAATGTATACATAACAAAAATGACAAACAAATAAAGAAGAAGAATGAATTGAAAATAGAGAGAACTTACCTAGGATTCACCTAGGGTTTCACATGTCTAAATTTTTTTAGCCATAATCTTTTCTTTCTAAAAAAACTGAAGAAAGAAGCAATACATTATTGTGTACAGACTGTTGGTTGTCAAGCCCTATTTTAAAACCCTAACCTTAATTTAACTAATGACCCAAACAACCTACCAAGCACCATTAAATTAAATTTTGAACTAAATTATCATTACTCTCCTTACAAATAACCCTATTCGGACCCAATCCTATTTTGGTGGGCCCCACTTGGAGCCATTCAACCCCGCACAGCAGCGGGAGGGGCAGCCTGCACAAGAGGCAGGAGAGGTGGCCCGCACAGATGCAGGAGCAGCTTCGCACACTGCAGAAGCGCTGGCACAGGGACTTGATCCCTAGGCTCCTCCATTAGAGGACGATGCCGCAACCACCCTACCAAGAGGGCGTTGGCTACTGCTCCCTTATTTTGGTTGGTTGGATTGGTGAGAACTGGTGGGACCCAGTCGGACATATGGCCCCAAGAATGCCCTTTTTTTCGTGTGTGTTCTGCTTGAGGCCTCCGTAATGCTGATATTTCTCAAACCTGGCAAGGCTGACCTCATCACATTTTGATGCCATAGGACAGACCAGATATTGGTATCAATCTCATTTGCAATCTCATACTAGGTGGACTGGTGGAGATTATTTCTAAGCAAGTTAACAAAGACTGTGATTCTTAAATATAGCCTGGAGTATTTTCAGTCCAAAGCTTGAGTTTCATTATATCCTTGGAGTGGATCCACATCTTTTTGTTTTTTTAACCTGCCCAAACTAGCTTAAGCAGTGCAACTTTCTTCCAGATTAGATGCAGCAAAGCACCTTCTGATTTAGGAAAACAGTTATCATGCAGATGTATCCTGTGGATTTCTCACATTGACAATAAACAGGTATCGTGTCACTTTCTCTATTTTTTATGTGTACCATTAGGATGCTGGAACCACCACTCTAGTATGATTGGAAAGAATGGAATGCTTCTTTCATTAGTTCAAGGCAGTTCTCATAGGAGAGATATGTTCTTCCCCTCACAAGTGGTTACCATCTTGGTCAACAAGGTCTGCAGTCCTTTTCAGAAAGTCTTGAAAAATCAG
This sequence comes from Platanus orientalis, assembly GCA_025762735.1. Classification (NCBI taxonomy): domain Eukaryota; kingdom Viridiplantae; phylum Streptophyta; class Magnoliopsida; order Proteales; family Platanaceae; genus Platanus; species Platanus orientalis. Next base: position 15,926 of record JAOXJP010272082.1, on the reverse strand, counting down.
CAAAACCTAATATGTTTAATTTGGAACTTTCCTTCCCAATTATTCAGCATTCAAAAGCCTCTACTTTGTAGCATCATCCTGGCCAGAAAAGAAGATTCTTCTCCTGTTGTTACTGGTCACTAATGCAAATACGTATGCCAATGGAAGGACATTTTGAAGATTTGGGATGTTTGCAGATCTGCACCTACGAATATTATTATTTTCATTACCTTAAGAGTGTCAATCGAAGAACATTTTGAAAACCACGGCTTTGATTCTTCCATGATGATTTTTTAAAACTTGATTGTCCTTTTTCTTTGCCAGGGCAACAACAGCTCCAATCAGGAAGCTTAGAACACTCTAGTGTGCTCCCTATGAGCAACCTAAGGGATTTCAAAAAGATGGAAAAAAGAAGGAAAGAAAGAAACCATCTACTCGAGAATTCACAACAAACTGTGATGAGGACATCAGGACACCTCATTGAGTGTACCAGTCCAACACAGGAGGAGGATCAAGCCTCGATCCTTATGGATTGAGTTGCCTGGGAGCTTGTGGAGCCCACATTTCATCCCATGTGGGGCCCCTCATTGAGGACACTTGTGTGGCTGATTAGTTTGAGTCATTTACTTTTATTTTTGGTACTGTTTTATTTCATTTATTTTGTGTTTTAGCTATGGAATAAAGGGGAGGGCATGAGATTGTAACTAGCCACTGGGGAAAAGGATAAAGGAGTCTAAAGCCCCTAGGGGCGTGTGCTTATATCTGTAACTATCATTTTTATTTTCCTTGATGCTGTCCAGTGGTTGTGTGGATGTGGAAATCTGATCTGATGCTGGAATCCTAACCCATCTATATCCCATGCCGTCCTAAAGTGTGATTCCATCATCCCTGGTTTTAATGCTTATTGCTGTGAGAAAAAAAATCCAGCCACTACATGTCCAGATCTGATACCATTCATGTGGACTGCCATATCTGAACTTTCTTGGGGGGTGTGGACTTCTAATCCTTGAATGTTTGCAGTTGTATTCCCACATGTGCAGAAATTTTCTGTGCAGTAACACCCCACGTTTTGGTATTCAAACCCTTTAATCTACTCTTATTTCTTATCTTATTCCATGGCTGAACTGAAATGGAACCACGATATTTATTTGTGACTTTGATTTCATTTGTGTGACTCCATTAAATCCACAGCTGCTGAATTGTGACGTTGAATTAAGCTATTTTTCTAGATTTTCTTCATTTAAGGTGACTGATCCTTGATTTTGAGGGTAGCAAGCATATGTGCAATCTGACTTTGTTTAATTAATTTTATGGGGTTCGAAATTTATCTTGTGTGTGGACTGTTGGATCCATTAGAAATCTCCTGCTTTGAACCTCAAACTAGATGTGATTGAGAATAGGAATCTAGGTTATTCCTTTTCATTATTGTGTATAATCTCCTCTTTAATTCCATTTCCCTGTCATTGCATGCATCTGGCATCAAACTGTAGGTGAGGATGGTCTCATCATCTGACCTACAAAGAATATAGAAACTAGCAATAATGTTCATTCTATGAATTAAGCGATCGAATGTAAGTAATTTGATAAGCTAGCAGTTCAAGAAAAAAAAGGTCCAGTAGGAATGGGGTGTCTCACACAGATTTGATGGAACAAAATGCCAAGGCAAGGGGTTGGGGGAGGGAAACGATTGAAACAAGAAGGCTCCTTTCACTCCCTATTTTAATTAACACCTGTCTTCTGATTAGTCCAAGAAAGAGTTCTCTTAGCAAGAGGCTCTACTTCTCAATTGCTCATTTCTTTCAAAGTTTGGAGTCTAAGTAATATCATCCACCATACATTCGAAGCATCTATTGACAAAATTCCTGTCACCATATCATGAAGAAGCAAGGAACAGTATAAGATAACATTTCCAAACCACCCATCCTCTCTAAATAACACCTTAATCCCTCTTCCAACTTTGAAGTTTGAACCCAATGCTTGCTGTTTATCTTCATGCATTTAGATCGGGCCTTTCCAAATGCATTCCTTGTAAAGAAGATACTTTGTTGCCATTTCAAACAAACTTTCCATGTCTTTACTTGGCTACACTATTCTTCTCCACAAGCACTATGACTCTCTCATATTTCTTTAGCCATTTTTTAGGAGTCCTTTGTTCAAAAAGCATTAAAGAACAAAGGAGACATTTTTGGGACTAAAACTAACTTCCACTTTCATAAATGATACTTCTTTGTGTTGCTCATATGTTTCCATAATTCATTCATTTCTGTGATAAGATTGATGTGATGATAAATCAAGCCTTTAATGCCCGTCCTCTACTTAGCATGGGATTTTCTCATTATTCGTTGGTAAAAATGGCATTGTGAAGAACGTGTTATTGTGCATCGTAGGACTATCTCTCACATGGTGGGTGCTTTGCACCTCAATCATCTGATGAATGGGCTTTGGTGGTCCTTTTTTCCTTCATTTCTTTTATTTCTTTGCATTTTGGGTTCTCAGCTTCCAAGTGTTTGTGGGGTGTTAAGTCTTTTCTCTCTTTTCTATCTTGTCTTGCTCTTTGGGGATTTCTCATCCCCTCTCTTTCATCAATAAAGTTTTTTATTCATTAAAAAAACTTCTGTCTTATTTTATCTGTGTAGCCATTTTGGAGTTGCTAATCTTCTTCACATGAATATTAATCTTGTATGGTAACCGCTAAATCCATTGTTTTTTTTTACCATCTTCATGTTTATTGAGAAGTATTTTATTTCAATACAGATTTTTTTTTTAATTATGATTGTGCTGTGGGTAGTTGCTATTTTTCTTAGCTAGTATTTGAACACCTTGATGAGTTTGTCGCAGTGAAGAACTTTTGTTGGGATTCAACCTGTGTTGTGCAGATCCATCTGGAGAATTTTGTCAAGAGAAAAGAGTGTTGTACAAGTTGATATCTGGACTTCACTCCTCCATTTCGATTCACATAGCTGCTGATTATCTTCTTGATGAAGCTGCTAACTTGGTTGTTATTCTGGCTCATACCCTGAAAGACTCTTTTTATCTGAATTTTAAGAGTAGAGGGTGCCCCTAATGATCACAAAGATTGTGTCCTTTGTCCTTATAATACACATTTCACTCAGTGATCCAGACTTTTCAATTGCTAAGGCACCTTTTGGATTGACTGGATCCTGAAATTTTTACTGAATGAGTGATAAAATTTTCTAGCCATTTAGTTTTTGTCCCATAACCTTTTATTAGTACAAGTTATAGCTCTAGACATGACAGAAGTCATTGGATTCATATGATCTGTGGAAAATCCTCAGACTGAGCCATCTGAAATTGATGAATAGGCCATACATATGAGGTGAAGGACACAAATTTTGCCCCCATCACAGAGACTCTAGACAGCCCTAATTAAAAGATTTATGGAATTTGTATGATAACTAAAAGTGGCATCTTATGTTCTGTTTTGTCCTTCAATTTCAGTGGGGTCAAAAACTTGAGATTATGTATGAACGGGTGTTAAAATACCCAGATCGTGTGAGAAACCTTTACTTCACTTTTCTCTTTGTTCTTCGAGCTGTGACAAAAGTGAGTATCAACTGTGCTTCATTCTCTTGAGCATTGCAGTTATCAGCGTTCAGACGAAAGCATGGAGAGTAAACAACACTAAGATTGTTTCTTTTTGTGGTATCCATCTATCGAATGTATTTCAGGCAGCAGATTATTTGGAGCAGGCTGAGTATGACACTGGCAACCCTGCTGATGACCTGAAAACGCAGTCCCTGATGAAGCAGCTGCTCTATAACCCCAAGTTACAAGCTGCATGTCCACTCCCATTTGATGAAGCCAAGTTATGGCAAGGTCAAAGTGGACCTGAGCTGAAGCAGCAGATTCAGAAACAATTTCGAAACATCAGGTTCATATCTTAGCCCTTAATTTAGTAATGGTTATTCTTTGGAAAGAAGCAACCTTAATTGATAGAAGAGGAGAACTTTGGCTTTTTGGATTGCTTAATTTTTTGTCCGCAAGGTCTACCCAGTCCCCACCCGCACCCCATCTCCATCAATTTAAAACTTGTCTTGAGTTCTTTCTATACCGTACCATTCTAAAGGCTCAATGTAGTATACCATCAATTTTTTTAATTATTTCAATTTTGTGTACGACAGCTGTATATATATTGAAAGAATTTTGGGTTAGGAAACAGCTGCCTCTTTTTTTTCTTTCCTCCTTCCCCTTGTGGCTCTCCATGGTTATAGTGGGGGGAAAAACAAAAAAAACAAAAGAACCTGACCAGATGTACATGTTTCAGTGCATTGATGGATTGTGTAGGGTGTGAAAAGTGTCGGCTCTGGGGAAAGCTACAGGTTCTTGGTCTAGGCACTGCATTAAAGATTCTTTTTTCTGTTGATGGTGAAGACCACATGGATCAGCGTGTAAGTTGCTTGGTCTGACTAATATGTTTTCAAAGTTTATTTTTTAATTTCCCCTGGATCTAGGTTCTTAGCTTGATTAACCTGTGTTATTATGTGAATTCATGTAACGAACATACTCTTTACATTTATACACCGTGCATGAGCAGATTAACACCTCATCAGTTTGTGATAAATTTATTTTCTATATATTGTCGGTTGGCCTTTCAGCTGCAGCTGCAACGGAATGAAGTGATTGCTCTGGTGAACCTGCTCAATCGACTCTCAGAATCTGTCAAATTGGTCCATGAGATGGGGCCTGCGGTTGAAAAGATGATGGAAGAGCCGGTTTCTGCACCTACTGCCCAAAGAAACACATGGCAAAAAATAAGGGACTTTTTAGTCAGAACAAGGTAAATACACTAGCCCATTTGGCATCTGATTTAGCTGTTTGAAGAAGAGTCCAAATCCTCTGGGACACAGAGGAGAGGCTATCTCTGCGAACCCAATCATTTGGCAGAAAAAGCACATGATGGTATTTGGTCAATACCAACCTGAATAAAACAGGGGTATAGCAGTTATATCCACACGGGTTTATTGAGCAGATAACACAAACAACGTAGTGATTGGTTCCGCAGGGATAATCTTTGTATCAGAGAAGATTCAGAGTTGGCAATTACTTACTGTTCTGTTGATCTCTCATGGCACTGGATACAGCAAAAGAAGCGATGCCTAATGGCCTTGTATCAGTTTTGGAAGACGGGTAGGGAGTAATCCAAGTGAGGTGGGGTATCCATCAGAGGAACCAATGAGCACTGGAAAAATGCGGTTCCGAGATTAGAAGAATGTGTCACAGGTATATAATAAATAAAAGGAATAAAAAAAATAATGGTTTCAAAGAATGCAAGCTCTCTCTCTCTCTCTCTCTCTCTCAATGACGTGTTTTGTCAAGGAAACTAATACTGTGCATAAAGATCTCCTTCACATCTGCTACCCAACCTTGAACCTTTGACCTTAGAGGAGGTAACCATGTTACCAGCAAGGCTGTACAGCAGTGTTGCACTTACAAGTTACAACCCCTTGGTCTCGTAGATCATATTCTTTTTATGGTCACAACTCACAATTGCTTCCCCCCACCAACGTTCTCAAATTCCAAAGGTTCTGTTGGATGGTTAAAGTTGGGAGATAAAAGTGGGTAGCTCCCCTGCTCACCCGATGGTGCATGGCTTGCTACTCAGAAAGTTGACTTTGCTCAACAAGCTACAGAGTCAACTAGTGTTTTTATTTTTATTTATTTTGATATCTTAATTTGCAAAGTCGTCTAGTTTAACAAAGAAAAAAATTAACAGCTAATTTGTAATTCAAGTTAGAAGGCACCAAGTACCCTACCAATTATAGAGGCTGTCCAGAGCAGGGATCCTCTGCCACCACCTTTTGTCACCTATACCACCTCAATAACATGGAATGAAAAGGCTTCTCTACGGGTGTTTTGGTATGTTTAATTAAATCTCAGTGTATTTGTTATACCAGTGTGTTTACACTATCGTGGCTCACTCTGGTCCGGTTTGCCATCTTCACCGATCACCCCTTCAGGGACTCAAATTTAGGACATGCTGTGGTTCTGATTCTCATTGTTATGAACCTATCCAATGCACCAAAAGTCCAAAGACTTTGGAATGCATTAGCTGAGGCCCTTTAAACCATTGGGATAGAAACATAAATTCCCTTCAATGCTTGGCTGGGTTGATAATACAGACCTGATTAAATATTCGCCAGGCTAGACGGGCTTGGCTCACAATGTACACACTTTCTTTTGATTAAAATGATAAAAATCTAAAGAATAAAATTAATAAAGCCAGGGCTTGGATTGAACTTTTTTTTTTTTTCTGTTACCTCAAACCTGGCCATGCTATCACTGATTGGCTTGATGGCTGGGCTGGACTAGCATAGTTTTAATACTGGGTTGTCATTGGGCTGGTCGGAATATGTTTTAGTCTCACCCACTGATACCCCTCACTAACTGGCATAGCAACCGCTTAGTCCCTAAATCCAATAAAGCTTTTCGACCAGTGGTTAGCTTATGGTCTTAAGGAGCTTTTGTGAGAATCAAATTATCTTCTCGTGAAGTTGGTATATAGCTCTGTTGAACGTCTTCTGATTGCTCGTTTTCACATTGTACACGCAAATGAAGAATTTGATTACCAAATACGTTCAACCCACCCAGACCTACAATGAGGAGTTTAAGTTTCATTAGTTCTCCATGGATTCAAAATTCAAGATTAATTTGATTTGACAGAGATCATAATTTTGGAGAGAAGTGGATCTCTGAAGTGACTCTCCAAAACATCAGAGAAGAAAGATTTTGAGTGCATTTTGTACCGTTCACGTTGATTGAAACTGAGAATAACAAAGGGGGAAGAAGCGAGGAAGAAATGACAGTGAAACTGGATTTTGATGGGGCATTGTCTTTTGAGTGAAGAGCTTAGCAGGAATGGGTATTGTGCTCCAAAATTTTGCAGGCTCTTTGAAAGTAGCCATATGGAACACGGATATAACATATCACCTATAATGACAAAATTCCTTGCTGCTAAGATGGACTTTTGTAGGCTCATTGATAGTTGGCATATGGAACGCAGATATAATGTCGCCTGTAATGACAAAATTCCTTGTTGCCAAGATGGGCCTTCAGCTGGCTAAGGATCTTGTTATCAAGGACATTGATGTTGAAGGAGATGCCAAAAATGTTATAGATTGGTTATCTAAGAAGATTTCTGGTTGTTAGATTTGTCATTAAAGACTGTAAATCATTGATTGTGTGTTTTGATGAAATTAGATTTAAGCATGTTAAAAGAAGTGCAAACCAATTAGCCCATTTGTTAGCTAAGTTCAGTTGCAATCTCTCTAAATCTAAATCCTTTTCTTGTCTCTCCTTATGCCCTGAATGATTCAAGGATGCCCATCCTTTTGGACTCTCTATGCCTTAGGTTGTTTCTACGTCTTCTTAGTTTAATAGAAAGGCTTTTTGCAAGTAAATAATAAATAAATGTAAAGGAAGAAAAAAATATAGGCTAGCCATCATGAACACAATATGATTACACTTCAACCATAATATGGTGATACGTGGATCAAGTGTATAGGGTGAGACCCATTGTATTATTTTTCAACATCACCACAATGTGGGTGATGAGACATGATGATTAACGTAGTGATATGATGTCATCAGCATCGCATTGCATCACAATCACATCACCATTATTATCACCATCACATTGTTGTAAGCATCAGCTCATCAACGTCACTCCATATTGGTCTCCCAAATTTAGGGATGCAATTTGGGTGGGTTAAGGTGCATATGCAAGCCCAACAATAAGCATGAACGACCAACCCAACCCGCCCTCAGGGTTGAGCTTATCAGTTATCACGCCTGAGCTACATTTCTCAAACTAGGTTGGGTTGGCTCAGGTTGGGTCGAGTCTGAACTATTTAGTTTCCACATCATAATTGTAAAGTAATACCTCTATAACTGAACGAACACCAACCCAAAGTACACAATTTTTTTCATAATACATAGTTAGGGTTGGATAACTCAAGGCCTCGATCCAAGTCCAACCTAGGTTGGGTTTGTGCCTTTAAAAGCAAAAAATCCAACCAAAGGCCCGAACATCCCTACCCAAGCCGTGCAACAGTTTGGGTTGGGTCTGCCCGCCTCAGTTTCAACCCGTTCAAATTGCAACCATACCCCCATGGTCGTGTCTTGTTTGCCACTCTTGTTATTTGTGATCAGGCACTTTATTTATTCTTCCATAAGGTTCCAAATACACCATGGCAGCTTCTTTTGTTATTTGGACAGGCTATGTTTCACACGCCTTATAACTTGTTTTCAGAGATGAGTTTGTTTCAAGCCAGCCATTAGACTCATGTTATGAGTGGATTCCATTGAGGTTAAGTAAATCTTCAGTACTAGCTTAGCGAGTCTTGAGATAACAATGTTAATAGGAGCGTTTAATCTCACGGTGAGCTGCTTTGATATCGGGTTCAGGGTTCCGGTTCATAATTTATGAACTGCAGAGGGACTCCATTAGCTAGCGGTAGGCTTCTATAATGTTTCTTGGTTGTTTTGTTTTGAAGTAGATGGTTGCATTTGTTTTTAAGTAGGATTCACCACTATTACATTGGTTTGAGCTATGGTTCACCCAAAAATTTATGTGTTCTCAAGTAGGGCCGCACACAGCAGATATAGGCATATCCATCCATATCCAACCCATTAAAATAATATATATGTCCGTATCCGGACAAATTTTTGAACGGACCGGATAGATGTTCTGTATTGCTTTAAACGGATATTTGCAGCCCTATATCTCAAGATATTAGAAAATTTTGAAGAGTATAAGTAGACATATTATCAAGTGCAGTGATGGTTTGATAGGGAATATCAGCTTTTAATTTCACTATTTTGAGGAACCACAGAACCGGCTCACAAACTGGTTTAAAATGCGCACTTCAGCAACTCATGCCGTAAAATTTGGCAGGGAAAAGCAGTTGCAACCAAATATTATACTGCATAAAATATATATAGATCCAAAAATTACATTGGTAATCATCATAATTTAAGGTGAGGGTCCCACCTATTAGGCCAGAGCACCATATACATATCTGCTGAGGTCTTTCAGAATGCTAAACCATATCTGTGTGTAAAGGCATTATACAACATCACCTAAGGAAATGACTATGAACACAGCTTCTGTGAGGAGTAGCTGAATGGGTCCGGTAATTGCCATTGGAGCCAGTGTGACTAAACTGTAACAAAAGAAAGTCCCAAGTTATATTCGAAGGTAGTGTGACCGGGCAGGAAACATTAAATGACTAAGATAGTTTTAACCCATTCAGAAACTCAAATTATACAGAAAAAAACAAAGTTACATATCTTACAATGAGTGCAATGCCTAGCGGGTCTTCTTGATGCGTTTGCGTGGCCTCACTGTCTCTTTTCTCGTGTCCTCGAGTGGCTTTCTGTCAATCAATGGCTGCAAACGTTTGAAAGCTGATTAGAACCAGTTAAAATAAGTGGTTGATCCATAACTTTGCAATCTTATTCACACATGATGTATAGCCAAGTGGACACATCTGAGCTTATGATGGATTTTAGTTATAGGCCGAAAATCAATGGAATCCATGTACCAATTGGAGTCAGAGTATCTTTTAAATGCAAAGAAGAATATGTCAAACAGCCAGAACAGAGTCTGTAGATCATAAGGTGGTCACAATTACCCAACCAGGTTAGCAAGGGATCCCATGTATCGGTGGGTGTTGAGTCCCCTGCATGTGCTTTAAGTATATAGCATAGAAGTAAGGGTGATGTACTTTTGTCCTTCCCCTGTATGCCAGATTTCCTCCCCCATGCATTTTCTAAACAACTAAAATAGATTTTCCCGTATCTCCACAAGAGCAAAATATATAAGTTAAACTAAGGTATGTAATAGAGAAGGTATATATGTTCAAAATCCATTCAAGGTACACAATCCAGAACTTACCTGCCAGAAACTCTATTCCCCAATTTTTTAGGGTAATTTTCCCCTTCACATCCACTGCTACATCTTTTTCCCTTGATAATTTTCTATAGTGATTCTACTACAAAATTGTGGCTACAAAGCTTCTTCCTTGGTTTTTCTTTATTTATTTATAAGAAAAAGAAAATTATATTAAAAAGGTGCTCCGGATTTGGTAGGACAACTTAAAGTTAGCCTAAAGTAGGAATGACATTAGGAGCCAACACATCAGTGCCAAAATGTGAAAAGAATCTCCCAAAAAGTGTATATCACTTTTTCAGCGCTGATGTGTCAGCCCCTAATGTCATTCTTACTTTAGGCTAACTTTATGAGTCTTACCAAATCCCACCGTAAAAAAGGGGTTGAGGGATCTCCAACCCCGAAAAGGAAAGCTATATAAAGCAGCCCCAGAAAGTCCCAAAAACAAGGCCCAGCTACAAAGAGTGACCTCTGTGAATTATAAAATCCCACTCTCTCTTAAGAACCTCTATAGGCTGGCCATTGCGTCGCTATTGAAGTTTGAGTGCCGTGATTATAAAAAGAAGTTTGGATACCGTGCCTCTTAAAAGTATAGATGAGATTAGCATTGTCTCTCATAACCCCATCCTTTGTGTATATTATGGGGAAGAAGTGTAGATCACCTACAAAGGGACTATCTTCTCTTCGTGGAGCTAGGAGCTTACCTCAAAGTTCCTTCCTATAATGAGGAGTCTGATGTGGACATCATGACTGAGATGATCATTAGTCCATGCAAACATCTATTTTAGTACTTCTTTTATTTTCTTTTTGTTAATTGTGCCTCATGTAAGGGGGGGGGGCATAATTTTGAGGGTATTTTAGTCGTTATCAGTTTATTAGGGATGTTTTTGTTATTATTTAGAGTTTAGGGGTAATTTAGAGAGGAGTTATTGAAAATGGGGTTATCTTAGTCAATACATGGGATTTTTATGTAACCCTAGTCGTGTGGGAGTCTATAAAGCCCCACATGACCAGCTTTTGAATTATGATGGAATAAACAAAATTTTGCAGTTCATATTGTGGTCTTTTTTATGTTCTTCTTCTTCCTCTTTGGTTGCAAGTGAAGTACAGTAAAACCCTGGAATGGGTCTAGGAAAAACTCTAGTTTAACGGTGGTAGTAGATGTTATTCCCTCTCCTTGGGTTAAAGGCTTCTATCTATTCTTCTTTTATTTGATTATGTTTACTGTGATTTGGTTTGCTGAAATTTCCCATCTTGCAAGATATTGATCACCATTCTTCAGGGTTTGAAGTTTTGAAAGTCTTGAAGCTTCAAGTCTAGGACCAGTGGCTGGACGATCCATATTATACTTGATTTATAGTTGCTGCCAAGGTTTTTGAAGAGCTTCCAGACAAATCCTCTCAGTCCAGCCATCAGTCTCATAAAAAAGGAGCCTGCACAAGATTGGCTTCTACTCCTAGAATTGAGGGAGTTTGTTTGTAGGCTATTACAAGAGAGTTCTCTACCCTTGGACAATGCTAGGAGAAGTGGGGCCCATCCCTTGAAGTTTAAATAAAGTAAAACACAGCCCTATTTGTTTGCTGTAGGCATCAAACCAGTCCACCAGGTCATCGTGGGAGATTGATCATTATCTCCTATTCTTTAGGAGTTTCATTGGAAGGCTTTAATAGATCTTACAACGCTAGATGATCCAAAATACAGCCCCAAGCTATCCAAAGTTTCCTTCAAAAACAATCTTATCTGAAGTTTATTCTCAGGAGGCGTCAAACAGGGGTGATTTGGGCTTGGAACAAGTTCAACCATATCTCCCTATTTACTAGGGATCTGATAGCAGGATTTTGGGGAAACATTCTCACCTCTAGGACGACTCTACAGCAGTTGGAAGCTATCCAAAACAGTCATGATTCGTATCAAATCTGTGGGAGAAGTTATAGGCTGGCGGTACCCTGTTTTGGGCAATATTGGACCTCGTTTTTTTCTCTGTGGTTTGACTATAGCATCTCACGTGGGTTTTTTTTTTCTCTTGGACAGTGCATGCTGAAGATATTTTGAACGTGATTTGTGAATACAACAGGTGCTATCTCCTCTTTATTGAATTTCCTTGTTGAATGGTATTGTTGGGGTGTGGTGGTATGGTTTTAATGGCTGATAAATTAATCCCTGAGTATACCTGATCTGTTTCAGCCCATAACTTCAGTCCTATTCATTCTCCACCTTTTTTTTAAGTCACTCTCTCAATACACCTTACTTCTAATTGTTAGTTTCCACTTTAATTTCAAGTTTAATCACTTTTAGTATCTTTTGACATTACCTAAAATTATGGAAAGTAACATGGTAACTTTGTACTTCCTAAGTTAGTTGAAATTCCTCTCATGTTATTTAGATTTAATTTTGTTTATTACTTTGTAGGACCTAATTCCCATCATGCTTAATGAATTTAATTTTAAAGAATCACTTGATTTAGCGTGTGAATGTGCAAGTAGGAATTTTGTTTATGACTCTTCATTACTTTAATAATTTTTATTCCTATTTCCCTAAGCACACACCCACTAGTCTATATGCATGTTGCATCACATCTAGGTGACTTCTACACTTCCTAGAGCACGACAACTAGAAACTTCTACACAGAGAGGTAGAGGATCATGTTATCAGTGTGGGAGTACTAGTCATTTGAATGCACAATGTCCTCAATGTGTAATGGGTTTTTCGCTCGAACTCCTTTGAGCTAATGATATGTAAGGTTTCCGTTTCCAAGGCTTTGACCTTCTTATCCTAATTGGCCTTACTCTTGGGCTCTAAGCTTAATTTAGGTGGAAGTGGATCCACCCCAATTTTCTATCACTAGAATGTAAATGAATAAGTGTTTGAATGACCAAACAGTGTTACATCCATGTTATATAGTTAAGGTCTGACCAAAATGATGTCACCTACATCCATAGGCACCACATCACACTAGATAGTGTCTTTATAAGTGAAAAATGCAATGAGAACTTGTAACCTCTAGAACACCGGAATAGGATGTGTCCACCCATGACACCCTATAAGGCTGAAGGTGTGGGACAGGTGAGAGCCTAAGCCGATAAGAAGTCTTAGTGGACACCAAAATGGTGCAACTTCCGCTATCAATTATGATCTTGCAACTCTTTTCACCACAAGTGGCATTGGTATAGATGATGGTAGTCCTACACCAATCATTCTCTGTTTTCTGTTGGGTGAGGACACACCTCACCACCATCAAGGATGTGAAATCTGGAGAGTAGGGATCATAGGAAGTACCCTTATGAATTGCAACTCTATCATCATCGCTCTCCTGATCCTCATCACTAAGTGGAAGGTCAAGATGATGGACCTCTTCATCTGATCCATCTCCATCATCACCATCTACTCCCTTTGCACCCTCCACATAGAAATTAGATCTTCTTGTGGGGCACTGGGCTGCAAAGTGATCAAACCCTTTGCACTTGTAACACCTAGACTAGTCACTACTTACCCTGGTTTCCTTTGACAATCCCTTTACCCTTATCTAGCTAGGGAGAGAATCAGAAATTGCTTGATTGGCTTCTAGAAGGCTGTCCCCCAATGATAGGCCCACGGTCAGGCATTACAGGTTTAGGCTCACTATGATAGGAATCAAAAACTCATGAAGTCTATAACTTCTGACATAACCTATAGGCCTCCTATAGGTCAATCACGTTATGGTAGATCAAATCCTTCTAAAATTCAAGTCAAAGACCTAGCCTAAATCGACTCAAGGAAGTGCAAGGTCCTCTATAATGTCACACCTCCACATGAGTTTGTCGAAACGGGTTATATAGATAGACATGTTTCCCTGTCTCAATGAGTTCCACTGGTCCACCAGTTGAGAGTTGAATGATAGTGGCAAGTACTTCTCATTGAGTTTCTCTCTCTCCCAAGTTCCAATTGGCTCTAAGCACCTTGACTGGCATTGACGTTTCACAGTGTTCCAGTAAAGCCTGGCTTGGTCCACTAATTTCAACTAATCATCCATGTTGGAGAACCAATCTAAGAAGACTTTGATATCTAGTCGTCCATCAAATGGAAGTGCCTCCACCTTGACTGACCTAATGGCAGTGTCATCATACTCACCTACACCCCTCTCAGCCATGGGTGGGGTAGGCCTAACCTTATCTCAACCTCTTGCAAGGTGAGTTGCTTACCCTTTCTCTCTCATGGACCCTCCTACAGATCCCTCACTTCTAGGCCTTGATGGTTCTACGATATTCACTTTATTTGTTACTTGATCCAACTAATCCTGAAAACAGGTAAATTGGACATTCATTTGTGCCTTAATCTAGTCCCTCAATTGGGCACTCAACTCCTTAAAAACTCGGACTAAATCAAAGTTTTCAATAGTCATTTTCGGGTAGTAGTCAGTGCCATGTCTTGTGGGCGTACACTAGGTCACTCCTAAAGGGTATACAACTCCCTAGGCCTAATTTATGACTGTCATGCAAAGCTAGAAACAAAAGCCTATAGGGAACACAATATGAGGTTGTACCTACTGTAAAAGAAGGCCAATGAAATGCCTAATCTATTATGTGAATGCTATACAACAAAATTTCAGATTGTGTCATGCACCTACAATGCAACCAGCCTATGTGAAAATGTATCTAACTATGCTTTACTACCAAATTTGATGCAGATTAGGCATTTAAGTATGCTTTGATACATATCCAACTATGTCATGCAACAAAATTTCAAATTGTGTCATACAACTACAATGCAACCAGCTTATGTGAAAATGTACCACTTGCTTTAAAAGCTCGAACTAATAGAGGGAGGCAAATCAATCCCTTTATCTTATAACCCAAGCTAGGCCAGGCCCTCGACCGAACCCTCATTTATGGGTTTCACCTCTCATGGGTCTCGCCTCACATGAGTCGCCCCACCCCGAGTTTGCCCCCGTTTCATATAGGCTGCCCCACTTGAATTCGGTGTGAAAAAGCCCCTACATTAACAACAATACAAAGTTTTTCTATCGAATAGAAACAATAGAAGGAATGTTAACAATACAACAAAGAAAAGATCATGAGAATCCAAGGGGAAATGGTAGAGGATGGTGAGGAGATCAAAGATCATATGGTTAAACTTCTACAAGAAGTTGTACTTAGACCTAGGTGTTGGCAGGTTGTGCTTGGATGGGTTGGATTTCAGCTCCTTAAACGAGCATCATAGGGACTGGCTGGAGAGACCCAGGGAAGAAGAGATCAAGAAAGTGGGTTGGGATTCTGAAAGGGACAAAGCTCCAGGACCAAACTGCTTCACAATGGGCTATAAAGTGTGATGAGAGATCGTGAAGGATGACCTTACGGATGTGGTTGTGGATTTCCAACAGAAATGTTTCTTGAACGGAGTACGTAATGCGACTTTTGTTACTTTGATTCCAAAGGTTGAATGCACAGGTAACATCAATGACTTCACGCTTATCAATCTTGTGGGTAGTGTGTACAAGATTATATTGAAAGCTTAAGCTAAAGGACTAAGGGAAGTCCTTAACATGGTCATATCTCCAAACCTAGGGGGCATTTATTAAAGAAGGCTTGATTCTTGATGGGGTGCTAGTGGCAAAGGAATGCATTGATTCTATTTTCAAAGCAGGTGACAAAGGAGTCTCATGCAAGATAAACATGGAAAAGGCTTATCACCATGTCAATTGGAGCTTCCTTGACTACATGCTTGTAAGGATGAATTATGGAGTAAAGTGGAGGGGTTGGATAAGCAAATGTTATGGGATTGCTACCTTCTTCATTCTAGTAAATGGATCTCTAGCTGAATTCTTTAAGAACTATAGAGGCCTTAGCAGAGGGGATCCTTTATCTCCTTTCTCCTTCTATATAACCTCAGAAGGTTTAGAAGGACTCATCCAGGGCAGCTCAGTGTCACGGACTCAGCTTCTCCAAACTCCTAAGACCGTGCGGCACTCGTGCTACTCCCGCTTATAGACGAGTCAGCCTAGCCCACACCCACACTAGGTGTCTAGAACACAAGAGAACACTTAGGGAGGAAAGGAATGGAA
>JAOXJP010272072.1:0-20093 GCA_025762735.1 Platanus orientalis | reverse complement strand
TCCCAAGCCCGGATAAAGGAGGAGGGTGGCGTCAGGTTGAGAGCCGGCCTTAATAAACTACTCAAACCATTAAACAATTAAACAGTTTTTGCCTTTCTTAGTGGTTGTTATTACTTAAAAATATAGATTCTTATTGAAGTTTCAGGTTCCTATTACATTATGCTTGAAAGTTAAGAGGATAATAAAATGTTATCATTGAGAATTTTGCAGTTCTTTCGGTGGTGTTAATTCACATATCCCTTGTGTAGTGCAAATTCCACAAACCCATTCCTTTTATTTCCTCCTTCATCCAATTTTATCTTTCTTTTCTTTTTCTTTTTTTTTCTTTTTTTTTTTTTTTTTTGGTAAGGATAGTTTATTAAAGAGTTAGAAGTCCCCAATAAAAGTAAAGACCCTCCAATGTTATACAAGGAAGCATAACACAAAGGGGGGGAGGGGGGGAGCTATATTAGCCCCCCGCCCCCCGGTCCAAAAAAAAATACATTAAGATCAACTATCAGTTTAATTCCAGTCAGACCAGATTTCTGTGGTGCACTTGCCTCTGATTTCTTTGCAATAGGTAACCCAAAAGATGATTAACACAATCGCTTTAGATGCAACCTGTAGGCTGGTTCTGCATAGTTCTCTAAGGAAGGATTGTTGCTCTCATGCTAGTGCTCCAAGTGATGGCAGCTGAAGTCAAATTCCAAATTTTGCAGCCCTAAATCCAAAAGCTGTCTTCCAGCTGTGAACAACTCCCAAATGATTGGGCCATGTTCACAACTATGCTTATTTACTCTGTTATTTTCTTTTATATTATTGGTGTCTCTTATAAGGAGGGGCACAGAATTTTGAGGGTATTTTAGTCCGTAGGAGTTATTTAGGGGTATTTTATTATTAATAGTAATTTGAAGGTATTTGTGTCATGAGAGAATAATAGAGAGGGTTTTAAGTGTCTAATTTCTATTTTTGTAATAAGCCTGGCCATGGGACTATTTATAAAGCCTACGACCAGCCAATCTCCTTATACAATAATATTGAATTTTTAAACTCACTTTGCGGCTCTCTAATGGCTTCTTCTTCCTCATTCTCTTGGCTACGGTTGAAGAATCTTAAAACCCTGAAATGGGTCTAGGTCTCCACCTAGTTTAAAGCTAGTGGTGGAGGTCACTCCCTTCCCCTTGGGTCAAAGGTCCTTCTTCCCCTTTTCTCTATTCATCTTTTAATTTTTTTTTTCAAAGTAATTGATGCTGAAACTGTGTGAACCTTGAAGGATTCATCACCAACATCACCAACTTCAGTTTTTGGACCAACAACAAATCCCATAAGGTTCCTATAGGCTGGACGGCCACATTCAAATACAAAAGAGAAGCCTTAAAATTATTTTGGAGCAAGTTATAAAAGGGGTCATCATCATCAGGCATGAAATCCAGCTTCAAACAATTTTGGAAAATTGACTAACAATCTCAACAACCAGGAGTTTGATCTGATTCGAAGACTCGCATCCCTCCTATAACACTGTACGATCCTATGTATGGTGGGACTCCAATCCTAAAATTCAGGTATGTTCAAGATATACCCTGGATTCCAAGCATCTGGCGTGATTTTGCTGAAATAGGGGATTCTAAGAGATACGGAAACAGCCTCTCCAGAAATGGGGGTAAGGCTGCGTACATCTTGCCCTCCCCAGACCCCGCGTTAGTGGGAGCCTCGTGCACTGGGCCGCCCTTTTTAGGGGAGTCTAAGAGATCTTCCATATCTCCCTCATGCCATAGAATCTGTCGAAGTTGTTTCACTAGGATTATAACAATCCTTGTACGATCCTAACAGTGCTTCTATTTGTCCGGAAGCTTGCTAATACGAAGGAATCACACCTATGAACTCCCAAGCTAGCGGTAGTACCAAATGCAGGTCAGGTTCATCTACTTCATTCAAATCGCCAAATCTCAGCCACGTTGACTAAGGATTATGGTTGCTCTATCATCTGAATATAATAGAGAAGAGTAATACAACCTGGATGTGCTATAAACTCCCCGTTTTAACTCCTATTCAAATTCCTACATGAGTTGTGATTGGATGGCTAGTATGTCATATGCTTAAGGCTGAAACCTCATGTTCTGAACTATTCTCTTCTATTTTCAGTCATGTTACAAGATGTTAGTCCTGTTTTCACCATGCACTAATTGACTCCCTTGTTATTCTCTGCATCCACCAGTTCTTTGTGCACATAATTACCTCAGTTTATATACTTTTATACCTATTTCCTGCAGTAGAATTTCCTGGACAGCATCACTACTATTTTCTATTCCTAAGTTTATTTGGTAATTCAGCATATTGTTTCGGTCTATTGTTTGATCTTTAATTTTGTGAGCCCTAATTCCTCTTCTTGTTTATGAATATATGTTAAAACATCGCTTGAATTAGTATGTGGACTTGCAAGTAGGAATCTTGTTTATCTTTTCTCACTATTTTAGCAATTTTATTCCTAGCTCTTGTGCACACACCCACTAACCTACATGCATGCTGCAACACATAACCAACAAAGAAGACCCGAGGCTTTGAAGAAATTTGCCTAGATTTCTTGGGCAAAGGGGCAGATTCTGCAATGCGAAACAAAGGTGGATGTTGGGAATGAAGTGGCCTCTTGGGATGAAGTTACCAATGATCAAAATATGATTTTCAATTCATCACGGCTGTCCACAGAAACGACTGAACCTTACTGGGAATCCCTTTGACCCATGTGACTGCCATTGGGATTTGGGAAGGAAGAGGCTATGGAACTTTATACTGCATCAAACTGAGATTTGACCAAGAACAACTTTGATTTCTTTCTTCTTCTTTTTTGGATAATTGACAACATTTTATTGAAAGAAAAAGGGAACTACAATAATAATACAACAAGAAGGGCTGGCACAGCCATTCTACTCAAAGCCTATTGGAAATTCACTCCCTATGAAAAAAAAAAGATCCCCCAACCCCCCAGTTAGCTAATCTGTCTACCATTACATTTTGACCTCTAAGAACTTGTACAAATTTTATTCCCAATTGCAAAGCTAAATCCCGAATCTCATTTATGTAATTCCCCAACTTCCAAACTTCATCCCTAGCACCTTTCCTCCAACCTATTACCGTTGTAGAGTCACCTTCCACAATGGTCCCACGAGCTTCCATTTTCCTCAATTCCCAAAGTCCCATAAGCAAACCAAGAGTCTCGGCTTTTATAGAATCACACTCACCCAATGGCCCGCATATGACTCGAATAACATGTTTGCACGGGTTCTGAATCACACATCCAAATCCTGCTGGTCTCGGGTTTCCCTTGTATACACCATCAAAGTTTAGCTTCAAGACTAATTATCGGAAAAAAAAAAAAAAAAAAGTTTAGCTTCAAGACTCCCTCTTGAGAAGGAATCCATTGTAATGGCATGGGTGAATTCCACACTCTATTTATGGTAGTTGTGGCAATCCAGTCCATCATGAAGGTGTTGAGAGAAAGATCTTTATACTCCTTAGTGATAAGAGCCCAAGAAGCTACTTCTCTTAATATAGAATCCACAATCTCCTGATGACCTTTATTTTTCCCGTCAAATATCCATAAATTTCTCTCTTTCTATATTCCCCATAATATACCGTGAACCAAGCATTCCAAAGAAAATTACCACAAGGGCCAAGACCCCAACTGGTCCATTGGCACATCAGCTCCATTATTTTTTCCAGCATGACCCAAGACCAATTAATCCTTCCAAGGAAGTAATTCCAAATATTTTTAGCATATATGCAATGGATAAAGATGTGATTTGCTTATTCGCAATTGGCATTACATAGAGCACACCAATTTGAGGATAGGGTCATGGTTGGTCTTCTCCTTTGTACCATGTCCATAGTATTGATACGCTCAAGAGAAGCAATCCAAACAAATGCTTTGATTCTTGGGGGAACAGGAGGAGACCATATCCTTTTGAATGGGACCAAAGAGGAAGGACAAGAAGCATCCAACATTGACATGAAAAAAAAAAAACTTTGAAGTGAAGCGGCCCGAAGACTCAAGAGTCCAAACTCTTTTGTCCATAATTATATTAGAGATGAAAATTCCATTAAAACTAGTGATGAGGACATCCCTCATCGCGTGTACCAGCGTTGGAGCAAGACCGAGTCTCGTTTGTTGTGGTTCGAGTAGTTCAGGAGCATGTGGGGCCCACAAGCCAACCCATGTGGAGCCCACCTGAGTGCACATGGAGGGGTTGGAGTGCTACTAATTGTTTAGTTTTATTTTCTTAGCCATTTTAGTTAGATTCCCATGTCATTTGGTTTAATATAACTTGTTTTATTTTAATTTGATGTAATAAGGAAAAATGGGTCATTTTCTTTTATTTTAGATTGGGGTTATTATTGTAAAAGACAGGGGGCAGCAGCCTTAAAAACCCTACTCTCATCTTTTATTTTGCAATGAAGAACTTTGAAAAAACAAAGTGGCTGACAACAGCACAAAAATCCAGAGAGTGGAGTCTAAGAACCCCTTCTTAGATCAGATCAACCTTGGTGAGAGGCCAAGAACCAACTTCTAGTGCTGCACTACAGTGCTGTGAACAGTACTTCTACAGGGACATGAACAGTATTGCTACAGTAACATGAGCAGTACCCATGATACAAAACCACTTTTCTTGTACTGAATGCCTTTTTTTTTTGTTATCCCAGATCCAGATCCAGATCCAGGCATTTACCACTGATTTCTTTATTTTCTCTTATCCCTATGTTGTAAATGACTGGTTAGAAGTATTGACTGAGGATTGTTGCACTTGGACTTAATTCTCCCACTAATTTCCCTGATCCAATACCATTGGTGGACCTGTCCACAAACCCCTGCACTTATTTAAGATGTTATACCCTTGGTTACAGCCTGCGATCACCCCCAAAGACCCCCAAACTGAAGCTGAACAATTGGGGTTTCTCTTATTGAACCCAGTCCAATAGTTTCCCTTTGATGCCTCACTCAATGACAGATTTGTTGCTCCCGTTATTGCCCTATATCACTAATAATGGCCACTGTAATGTCTTAGGGGACTGATAAAGAAAATACCAGAAAATTCTACCCTTTTTCTTTCCCTAGCTACTATTTTTCTTGCAAGTACCTATTCTGGTATACAAATTTCAGCACCCTGCTCTTATGAATTTGGGGTACATGACCTCTATTTGTTGTTGACTTATTACTAATCTGTTGGGGGACAATATATGGCTGAGTCTACACTTGTTTGGGTATAACTTTAATACTTCTTGAACTATTGGTTGGTATTGCTGGACCATACTTGATACCCAAATTGAACTTAAGCAAACCGGTTGCCGAGTAGGAATCTTGGTTATGTCTCTTATTATTTTGTGTAATCCTATTTGATCTCTTCTATTTTAATGCTTGCACATAGTCCGGCATCAACTAGAGAACAAATTAGCTAACAACTGAACTTCCCCTTCAAGTAGATCTCTAGAGAAGGGTAAATTCCAGTTTAATCCATTTAAGGAGGGTAAGAGTATGTCAGCCACAAGTGCTTCCTTGTGCACAGATATACGAAAGCCGGGGAAACACATAGGATAAAGGGTAGTCACCCCACCAAGATCCTTCCAGAATTTGATTGAACAACCATTACTAATCACATATCGAGTATGAAGACTAAAGAGGGGATATATTTTGATGACATTCTTCCAAATTAATGACATGAAACAAGATGGACATGAGTTGCAATCCACACCATTTGAATCCAGTCTATATTGACATGAAATGATGAAATGCCATAAGCTTCCACCCTCAACAAAGAATCTCCACAACCATTTCCCTAAAAGTACCATATTCCTTTCCTTGAGGCATCCCATTCCCAATCCTCCCATCCTTTTTGGTTTGCATACCTTGGACCACTTCACCAAACAATCCTTCTTCTCGCTTCCACCCTCCCATTAAAAGTCCCTCAGGAATTTTTTAATGGTTTTTATAATCTTTGTCAGCATTTTAAATTAGGCATGTAATATACCAGAATATTAGACATTGTTGCCTTGATCAATGTGGCTCAACCTCCCAAAGAAATATAATTCTTTTCCCAACTTGTTGTCTATTTATGTACCCTTTCCACCACCGAATCCCAAAACAACAAGGATCTTGGGTTTCCGCTCAACGGAAGACCCAAATATTTTAGTGGCCACTCTTCAACCTTGCAACCAAATCTCTCTACAAATTCACATAGACGATGCCCCTCAACACCAATCCCTATCATACATGATTTAGCTAGATTCACTCTTAATCCCAAGATTGTCTCATAGATCCTCAATATGAATTTCAAATTTTGCACTCGAAACTCTTCTACATTAATGAAACAGAAGGTGTCATCTGCGAACTACAGGGGCAAGATGGGAATTCACTCTGGCCAATTAGGAATCCTTCTATCAACGAATGCTCCAGTGCTTTGCTCATAAGGGCGCAAACACTATTATTGGCTATAATTCTCGAACCTTTAGTATCCATTCTCTTTCCTTAATTTTGGATTTTTTTTTTTTGATACAGTATGATAAACGAGTACCACTAAAATTGAAGAGGATGGTGCCTCCTCCCTCATGTGTGTCATCTATGCTATCAAGAAGGGGAAACGGTGAATCACCTATTTATCCATTGTAAGTTTACAATGGCAATTTGATACTACTTCCTCAATGTTTTTGGTATATTCTTAGTGTTCCCATGGGATATTGGTGAATTCATGTGGAGTTGGTCCTTTGTTCCATTTGGAAATTCCTTTGGAGATATGTGCTCATTGCTATGATATAGTCCATTTGGGAAGAGAGAAATTGCAGAATTTTCAAAGATATGTGGCGAGACCCTAGTCATGTGATTAAGACGATCTCTTTTAGAGTTGCCCACCTGGCAACCTTGTCTGATCTCTTTTGGGGTCTCTCCATTGACTCCATCATCAAGGATCTTCCATTTATTGCCATATCCGCCCCCCATGTTCAATTGATTACACACACCTATGATGCAACATCCACAACTTGGATAGACAAGAGGTACCCTTTGTGGAAACCAAAGCTCAAGCCCAAGAAGACTTGGGGACATCTAGCATTGGGGGGAGGGGGGACAATTTTATTTATTTATTTTGATAAATAAGGTAAGATTTTATTAAAACCCCAAAAAGAGCATCATGAGAAGCAAAACCCAGCAGCACAAGCTAATGGAAGATCATATCCTCGCACCCAAACATCCAATCACTAAATTTTACATTGTGAAGCTCAGTAAAGTGAGAAGTCCAAGCGAAGAGCAAAGCCAATGCGACATCAATCAATTTAAGAGGATCCACACCCTCATCCTTGAAAATAACTTCGTTTCGCGCTTTCTAGATTGTCCAACAAACAATTGCAAGGACTACAGGCCATAAGACCTTACCAATGGGGAAGAGGTCATGCAGCTTCTCACTGTCCCAACTATGCAGCACCTCATCCATGGACTCCACCATCACCCAAGGTCTACATAATCTACTCAGAAAGGAGTGCCATATCGGAAGCACCCTTAGGCAAAAGATGAACAAATGAGAAACGGACTCACAACTTCTCAAGCAAAGGCAGCATCAATTGGCCAAATGGAAGCCACGAGCCATAAGATTATCAAGAGTTAGGACTCTACCCCAAAATATAAGCCAAAGTAAAAAAAAAACAGGATTTTGAACAAATCCTTGACTTCCATATCACTTGCATTGGGATCCTCCTCGGGCATTGAAAACAAAAGAAGCTAGCACATGACTTAACAGAAAATCTTCCAGAGTTGTCAGGCATCCATAACCAGCTGTCTTCTTCATTTCCATTCCCCACTGGGCAGCCATCAAGAAGAGATGTGATATTTGTGGCTTCTTCTAATTCCCAATCATTTAAAGGTCTTCTTAAGTGAAGGTTCCAAACCACCCCATCTTCAAGACGAACCAAATGATCCCTTATCAATCCCTCTTTTAATCTAGCCGGGGAGAATATTGAAGGAAAAGCCTCTTTAAGGGATGAAAGCCCACACCAAGGATCTTCACAAGACCGAATACAATCTCCTTTTCCAACCCTACAGGAAACCAAGTCCATGAACTCATCATAGCCCACAACAATCCCTTTCCATGAACTACATCCATGAGACCCCGAAGGGTAAAAATTCCTCCATCCCTCTTTCTTTTCGCTAAACCGCCAAAGCCAAATATAAGCAACACTAGGTTCATGACCTTTAATGGCCTAATCCCCAATCCGCCTTCCTCCATGGGGGAGCTAACTACTTGCCAATTAATCAAATGAATTTTAGACCTCAAGTACATTGAGCCCCACAGAAAATCTCCTAAGATACTTCTCAATGGACTACACAACTGTTTTGAGCATCGCATACAAGGACATGAGATATAAAGAAATATTTGAAAAAACACCTTTGAGGAGCGTAAGCTTACCTGCTTTGGATAAGTACACCATGCCAATCAACATTCCACCTTTACATCAAGTTCCACGTCAAAATGGCTTTATATTTGGCTCCCAAAGGGAGGCCTAAATAAGAGCAGGGAAGAGTCTCAATTAAGCACCCAAAGCATTCAACCATCTGATGGATGTGAGGGTTGTTGCCAACTGCAATCATTTTACTCTTGCCTAGGTTCACTTTGAGACCCAACACGGCCTCAAACATAAGGAACACACATCTTAAGATCTGAACCTGGTCCGTCTCCACTTGCAAGAGAAATAGCAAGTTATCTGCAAATTAGATAAAGGGGATAGAAGGCGCCTTAGGACCAATGACACAACCCTTAAGCAAACCACAATCCGAGGCCATAACCAAATTAAACAACAAAGGAGATAGAGGGGTCACCTTGCCTAATGCCTCGACTGCCCTTGAAAAAACTTTTTAAGCACCCATTCACAAGAACAGAGAACAAGACTAAAGATATACACACTTTTACCCAGTTCTGCCACTTTTTACCAAAACTCATCTTTTTCCTACACATCATCTAAGAAGTCCCAGTTCACATGGTCATAAGTCTTTCCCATATCCACCTTGCAAATAATCCTTGGCACCTTGGCTTTGCACCACGCATCAATACATTCATTGGCAATTAGAAAACAAGTAAGGATTTGTCTGGCCCTTATAAAAGCATTCTGAGAATGGGAAATTACCTCATCAATCACGTCACCCAATCTTCGTGCCAATACTTTAGCAACAATTTTATAAAAGCTCCCTTAAGCTAATGGGACGAAAGTTCTTCACTTCTGCAGCCCCTCTCATTTTGAGGATTAAGGTAATGAAAGTGGCATTGAGGCTTCTACACAACAAATCTTTATAATGGAATTATCCAAGCGCTCACATTATATCGTCCCCTATTACCGACCAAAACTCCTTATAAAATTTCATGGGGAATTCATCCGGCCCCGGGGCCTTGTCCTCGTTTAAATTTTAAACTCTTAAGTGCCTCCAGAGTCTCTTCTTCTATAAATGTTCAAGCCACACCTTCTTTTCTTCCGAAATGATCGTAAAGCCCGCTCCTTCCAACCTTAGTCCTTTGAAATCGGATCCTAATACAAATTTGAGAAGAAGTCTGAAATGTGATCCACAATACATTCTCTTTCAAAAACCCACTCCCCATCCACTTAAAGGGCTTTAATTTCATTGTTTTTTACTCTCACTTTAGCCATTCTGTGAAAGAACTTCGTGTTACTGTCTCCTTTTTGCCACGCAATGCAACATTTTCGCACCAATTAATTTCCACCCTTTTTACCCATTTCCTATATTCCATCTTCATTTCTTCTCTAACTACAATGGACTCACTTGAGAGGCTACCTTGCTGCTCCAAAGCATACACTTCATTAATTTTCTACAAGCATCGAACCTTATGCCATTCAATTCTGCCACAGACCTCCTTATTCCACTTCCTTATCTCCCCTTTCCGCGCTTTTAACTTTTGACCCAGAATATAACTTGCATTGCCTTAAAACTTGAAACTTTGCCACCATGATGACACCCTTTGCTTAAAGTCTTCTGCATCAAGCCACAATAATTCAAACCAAAATGGCAACGGGCCTAGACACCTCTCCAAATGATGTAAATAGGGCAATGATCAGAAATAGGCTTTGGAATTGTCAGTTAAGTCCCCTAAGAAAAATGATCTTCCCATGAGTCAAAGAATAGGAATCTATCAATGCAGCTCATAGAAGAGATTTCTTGGTTTGAGGACCATGTGAATTTGGCCCCAAGCAAGGGAGGATCAGTAAGACCTTTGTCTTCAATGAAATCCGAGAAACATCTCATGGAAACACTTAGGGAATTGCAACCTTTATGCTCATATGGGAATCTAATCACATTCCAATCACCTCCCAGGCACCACGGATCCAACCAACAAGAATGCACCCTCTTTAGTTCTTCCGACATACTACACCTTTCAACATCAGAATGGGGTCTATAGACATCCGTCAAGGTCCAAATAAACAAGTCCTCCACATTCTTACACCTAATAGAAACAGAAAATCAGTCAATCCGAAATTCCATTACATCAATCTTTTACTTGTTCCATGCAACCAAAATACCACTAGCCGAATGCTTGGCATTCTTATGGATAAAACCTCAGTTCTTTCTACCCCAAATATCCAACTGCTCCTTTCTCCCAAAATTAGCCAACTTTGTTTCAAGAAAAAACAACACATCCACTTTCCACCGACTACAAACATCCTTCGCACACTACCTCTTCAACTGCTCCCCCAAACCCCTAACATTCCAACTCATAATCGTCGACTTCATGAGGAACAATTTGAGACTTGATAATCCTACACTCCCTGGGTTGAACAGCCTCCCTGCCCCTGATTTTTCTCTCCTTGACATCAAGCCATCATAATTAATTGATGACTTTAGTCTTTTGAGCTCACATGACCCACGACTTCAAGCCCAACCCCTAGCATTCAAGGCTCTGTTGGAGGTAGAGTTACAGCATATCCTTCTCTCGATACACCTTTAAAGGAAAATCTCATTCTCTGGCTGAGATAAATCACACTCCCTATAACCCATTTTGACGATTCAAGTGGAGGAAGAATCATAATCAGATTTGGCTCAAACATCGTACAATCATCCCTTACCGCTAGCCATTCCAGTTGGAACTCATTCTTGGTCACCTCGTATTGGTCCCCAGCTTTTAAAACGTTTGAGATCCTTCCCCTTTTGAGAATTCGACTCAATTCCCCCATTTTAATTTTGAAAAGTTGCACTCCTTTTGGCCCCTACCAGACTGACAGCTTTGGGGATGCTTCTATCCATCACAAGAGGAGGCTCTGACATGGCGCTACAAGTCTCAATCACCAACTGTAGTGCTTCCCAAGGCCAAGGGTTGAAATGTCCCCATGATCATAGCTCATTTATAGGAGATGAGCACCCAAACTCACCTTACGAACCAAAACAGAACTTGTTGTCTGACCCGAAAGAATTTGGATCCAAAGCTATCACCACCTTCTTCCTTTTTCCTTCGCACTTGAAATCCCTATTCTCACTTTGCCTTGGCATCTCACCTTCTAGAATCATGATTCCATTCCTTTTTTTTTTTTTCTAACCATCAACAATCCCTCTGAGATCCTCCTCCATCACCGCAAGGATCCCCTTCGTTATCTTTCTCAGAGTGGGCATCCACTGAGGGCAAGAGGAGTAAGTAGCCCCAGAAACCGAAGGCACAATGGTTTCATCCCTGGGCCTGGATTTAGGCTTGTTACTCTCCATTAATTCGACTCTTTAGCTCGTGTGGGCTTTCAACCCTCAATCTCTTGGCCCATATGCTTCGGTTGAGCTTGCTTGGTATCCCTCCTTTTGTTATAATTCGCCCGCCTGGTTCAACCCCTCATGGTTAGCCCAGATGGCAACCACTTTAAAACTTTCTCCTTTATCGACGTCATTTCAATTGGAGCCCTAAGTTTTTGCCTATTGGCAACCTGCAGCTCAGAGTTTTCCATTTTCTTCCCTTTTGATTTTAAATTTGAAATCCATTTTGATCTTTTGTCTGCCATAGGTTGATCGTACCTAACACAACTGATTGTTTGTTGTCTCCTCTTGTTGTATTTTAATTTCTTTCTTTTTTCTCCTCTTCAATAAAGTTTGGTTATTCAACCAAAAAAAAAAAATTGTACCTGACACAAGGCAGAAACTCCCCCTCAGCCGACACGTCACTCGACTCATTCCATTGGGAGCCTCATGACCGAAGACGAAATGAGTAGGTAAGCCATAAGATCCTCCAGCGACTCTCTGACCACAAATTGGAGCCTTTTCCTTACACCTTTGTCACTTACAATGAATGGTTTTTTGAATACTCACTCTCATCTCACCCTTGGGTGCATCATTGAGTTTGTAAACAGTCGACAGTAAGCGGGGCAGTTCTTCCTTCCAAATGACAAGTCAGTATATCCTTTCACCATCATTGACAAGAATGCTTGAAGGAATTTGATCGATCTTCTTTACAAGGATTCAAATCCACCCAGCCAATGACACCTTTCAAATACATGCCTCTCCAATGGCCTTGAGGGTTGGAATACACCAAAGCTGAAGAGGCAACCGGAAAACCCTTATCCACCGCCCTCTCTCCACCGCACCGAAACCATAGCAGCCTGCACGTGGATGACACACATCCATTAAGAAAGCAAGACCCCTCCCCGATTCCTTCTTCCCTTCCTTCAGCATCATGTTGGCCTCCAGTTCCAACGGGAATATCAACAGAAAAAGATCATTAGGGATAGCTTTAATCTGAAACTCCCTGAATATCTTCCAGACTTTCTTGCCCCATTGTGCCAAGGCACTCAGATTCTGCACTTCGCCAATAATCTTAGCCAGAAGGCAGGATCCCATTTGCTTCAGCCTCCCTTGAGATTCTGCCTTGTCAAGCAAAACTACCCTGTTGGGGCCCATCAGCAACAGGGTAGCATCCCAACTCTGGGGCCCATCGCCATCACCCCTTACTACTGAAGCATACGAACTAGTCTTCTTCTCACTCTACCTTCCAGAAAATAAAGAAGCATCCTATCATGATCAAAAACAATTTGCTCCCTACGTTGGATTGTGCCACAGCCCCCTCCAGGATGAGGAGGAACAAATCTAGCCTTGTGAGCCACTTTTGTTGGGTTTTTTTTTAGTTTGAGGTATGCAGTGAAATAAGGTCCAAAGGACCAAGGGTAGTTTAGAAGTTTTGGTATTTTGTATAGTCAACATAGGACTGGTCAACAACGCCCCCTTTCTTTTAGTTTTTAATAGATTTTAGTCTCGGAAATAATTGGAGAGCAAGTTTGAGTATTAATAAATTTCTAATTTTAGAAACTTCTAATACATGTAGATTGTAAGCCTATAAGAAGGCATCCCCACCCCATATTTTCTCATTGAAGAATTAATAAGATTTTGAATAATTTTGGGTTTCCCAAGGTAGATCATAGACCAAGTCCCTCTCCCTTTCTCTTGTCTTCTCCACTACTCCACATCCCCCATGCTTTCATCTTCTTCTCTTTATTTCTCCCACTCCCCAGCGAACAGTCCCTTCTTATTTCTTCTTCTTCTTCCATCATCCTCCTACTACTTTTTCTATTTGCTACCACTATTTCTCCTTTATTCCTTATTCATCTAATCAGACTTTGTTGTTACAATATCCTAATTACAAGAGTCAAGTTGCTGAAAACTGAGACCATGATTTGGAGTTCTTTATGCATATTTTGAAGAAATTGTGAACATTAACAAGGAGGCATATTACTTATTATTTCAGCAAATAATCTCCTTCCAATTATTCTTCAAGGTGACTCTACAATACTTTGGTTTGTCTACTGTTAAACCTCTTATTTTGTGGCATAATTCTAGTGTTAGTTTTCCCATTAGCACCAGAATTTTCTGATGTATATATAATATACAAAATGGCACCCTTTTAACAGCCTCCTCTTCTTTATTTTCTTTTGGAGTTTTGATCCCTGGTTAAACACCTAAAAAAGCCCAAGTTTTGCCTGGTTTTCCCCCTCATCTTCCCCTTCAATTTCAAAAGATTCCCTGCTGTTTTGTTATAAACTCCATTCAAGTACTTAGGATTTTCTGAAATTTTATTTTTTGACCTACCAAATTTGATAAAATTTTAATCCTAGACTCCTTATATGATGCACTACTGATCTGGAAAATTTCATAAAATTCTTATACATGACAAGGATATTTTCATAATTTCCCAAAATCTATAAAATTACATAGTTTCCCCCCTAGTCCAAAAATACTTTATTTTATTTTTTGGGTTAATTTTCATTTAAGTTCAGTCTTCTGCTTTATTATTCCACATCAACCAAGAGGCCTCCCTTAGGTTTGGCCATGAAGTTGAATGTTGATGGGTGTTCCATGGGGAATCCTGGTATGTCTCAGGTGCATGTTTGCAGTCCTTCTTAGGTCTGGTGGGACATGGGGATGCCATCACTACTTAAATAAGGGCTTTACTGTATGGTCTAAAGATGGTTCATTCGTTGGGTCTTCACCATTTGATTGTGGAAAGCGACTCATCCTTAGTTATTGGTTGGATTAAAGAGGGGAGAATGGGCCCCTAAGGTTAATTCATTTCGTAAAGGAAGCATGCTCTCACAAATTTTCTAAACATCACGTTCTATTGGATCCCAAGAGAAGTAAACTCAGTTGCGGATGGCCTAGCCAAAAGTGGGGTGTATAAGGGTTATATGTATATGGGATCCTCCCCGGATGTTTCCACTTTATAGTGGCCTCTTCATGAGGATTGTCCCCTTATATTTTTCTTCTCTTTGTTTTGGTTTTTGATTTCTTTTTTCCTTTCCTTAGCTTTTTCTTTCTCCTTCTATCAAATTACTGTCATTTACTTTATCAATTCTCAGAGCTAATCCTATGTTCCTTCTTATGGACTCATTTCTGATCGTTTTTCTTAGTCTTGCCACTCATCCATTTCAATATCCTCACCTTAGATAGAAAATTTAAAATTCAATACTAACCTATCAATAACCTGCATGGGTATCACTCAGAAACTAAATAAAAATTAAATAACTGATCAACAAGCTCGAGGCAAATCAGGCTTGATATCACCAATAAAAAAACATCCTTTGAGAAACGAAGTCCGTAATTAGCCCGAGATACCAAATTGATCATAGTAAAAGCCATGCCCATACGTAAAGGATGTAACAATTAAGATATAATCCCCGTACCTCTTCCATCTCACGGAGAATAACGGCCCGCTCGCGATTGATCCGATCCTCGCTGAAGCACGAATTCTGTAATATATCAGCAAGAACGTCTAGTGCCTTGGGGACATCCTTGTCCATAACCTTGGCATAATACGTCGTCTGCTCCCTCGAAGTATACGCATTCAAATGCCCTCCCATATTCTCGATTTCCTCCTCCAAAACTCTAACCGATCTCTTCTCCGTGCCTTTGAAGATCATGTGCTCGAGGAAATGTGCAGTACCGTTGGTCTCATCGGACTCGAACCTACTCCCAGCATCAATCCAAACACCAACCGTCGCCGTCCGAGACGATAGGTTCGACTCCGTCGCGACTCGGAGACCGTTAGGAAGAGTCGTTACGCGAGTCTCGGGAGCCGACAGGATCTTCGTGTGGTCAACGAGAACCGGGTGAGGCGAAGCGTGCTGTAGAAACCGTGGATCGGGGTTGTCCAGTTGCTTGAGCTTCGATTTCACTGCCTCTGCAAGTCTATCATAGATCATGACGTTCGGAGCCGGAGGAGAAGGCGGGGTTGATGGTGAAGTTGCTAATGCGGGAGAATCCGATGCAGATCGAATGGGTTGCAGGATAGAGCGAGGAAAGAGGGATGAGGGTTTGTGAGATCTGCGAACCAGGGTTAGGAGCTGCTTAATTGCCATGGCTAAGGTTTCTCAAGGAACTTGGGTTAGGTTTTTGGCGTTTCTAATGGACCAGGACTCCAGGAGAGTTGCGGATGTGATAAAAAGGACGAGCGGGGGAACGAAAGCGGGGATCGGAGCCGGAAGAAGCCAACGAAATCCACTGCGACGATGAGTATATAAATCTCGGGCGACTAGCAAATGCTTGGACGCACCACGTGCACATTACGCACACCACTTGCTTACATTGCGGATAAATACGTTGCATGGGCCTGGGCCTGAGCCTAATAGGTCAGGCACATGACAGGGTCACGTCATCTCCAGTCTAATGGAGAGGTTCCACTCCAGTGTCTGTGATGTGACATGATGTCTGACAAAGGATGTATTAATAAGTACACATATATTAATTCATTGTGTATTTATCATAATATCCTCATTGACCCTTATGCATTAACTGAAACACCCCTTGTTAGGCCACATGTCACACATTGATTCGTAATGGAATGGTACTTGTCCATTTAGACGAGAGATGATTCAAACTCTGGTTAAAGTATGGTGTTATAGTAAATACAGAGCAGTTAAATGTTTGTTCATTTATTAAATTACCTTTTATTTGCAATATGTTGCAAGTTGGCTTTGTCATGAGGCATGCCCATGGTGGAAATTTCCTAAGGGCATTAGATTGAAGCTATTTTTTGACTTTGGTGATTGATGGAAAAGTATAGAAAAAAAAAATCACGTGATCTTTATTGACCTAGAAAAAACATATGATATAGTATTAAAAGAGATTATTTTGTGGGTTTTGAAAAATAAAGGAGTCCCAGGAAGATATATTGACCTAATTAAGGATATACAATGGAGTGATAACTAGTGTAATTAGGACAATTGGGGGGAAAACAAGAGAGTTAACAACTACAGTAAACTTACACCAAGGGTCAATGTTGGATCCATATCTTTTTGCTTTAATTATGAATAAGTTGAGTAGGCATATATTGAAGAAGGTGTCATGGTATGTATTGTTTGCTATTGATGTTGTGTTGATTGATGACACTAGAGAATGGGTAAATAACAAATTAGAACTATGAAATGATGTTAGAATGAAATGATTTTAAGATAAATCAAGCTAAAACATAACATATGGAATGCAAGTTTAGCAAAACTATGAATATGAATGTAGGAAGTAGTTGAAATTGATCACCAAGAGATACCTTGGAGTGATCATTTATATTGTTTAACTCCATCATGCACAATGAATGAGATATTGTAGATGATGTTGATCATTTACTTAGAATGGGATGGTTGAAGTGGAGAGATTATTCTAGAGTGTTGTGTGATAAATGAATACCATTCAAATTGAAGGAATTTTTTTTTATAAGATATTTATAAGACAAGTTATGCTTTTATGGAACATAATGTTGGGCAGTTAACAATCAACACAAATATGGAACGAGTGTGATTGAAATAAGGATGTTGGGATGGACGAGTCATGATTTGATTTTCTTTTATTTGTATGAATGATGAATGATAGTGTTATAAATGATAGAATTAGGAACGAGTCCATTTGTGGGAGCTTACGTGTAGCACCAATATGTAATAAAACGAGGGAAAGTTGATTAGGATAGTTTGTTCATGTGCAAGGAATACTAATGATTGCGCTAGTAAAAAGAAAGTGAGACAATGCAAATTAAAGGTGTTAGAAGGACAAGAGGAATGCCAAAATTAACATATATGGCCTTAAGATTGGAATGACGGAATATGATTTGTGAAGCCGACCTTGAATAGCTGGGATAAGGTTGTTGTTGTTGTATTTCAAAATAAATTATTTTGAATGGACGAACATCTTTCAATCAATTTTTATTTAATTTCTCCACTAATAAAATTTTAACTTAAAAGATAATAAAGAGGGATAAACTTTAGAAATTACTAATAAGTTAGATTGGTATACAAGAAATTATCACTTCACACTAAGATATCATAGACATGATAACAATATTTGGAATGGCTAAATCAATCATTGTATATACTCTTTGTAAAATACCCTTTTTATAAAACGAAAAAAAAAAAAAAAAAAACAAAAAACATAAAAAAAACAACTATTTTTTTTTTTTTGGGGGGGGGGATATGATGACATGGTATATAACTGATTGAAATTATTTTATTTTTTACGATTTTTGTAGTAAATATATATATATATATATTTGTGTGTGTGTGTGTGTGTGTGATTAGTTAGATATGTGTTTATGTGCACACACATTATAAACTATCTATGCGGGTGTTAATGTGTTAGCCTTAGTTGAGTCTAATGTAATCCTGAGTAGCCTAACCCATGTTTCTTTCATATCCATCTATAAAGCCCTAATTCATCATAATTTTTTGACTAACCAATGTCCATGAAACTAACTTGGTGGGCATTTACAATTGTCTATGAACTGAGTTGCACATAGCTCAACTCATTAACAGCTTAGTTTGATCAACATTATCTATATATATTATAAATAAAATGTTATAGTACATACTTTATTTATATAAAGAATAGTGTCAATAATTTTTTTGTTCGAATTGCCACTCGGAATCTAAGGTGAGAAAGAATTTGTGCCCACATGGCACTGGCATGACTGTCCACCTTTTTTTTTTTTTTTTTGTTGCCAACACCTATATATGGTTTTTATATGCACTTTTAAAATACAATACATTATGAAATAACCACATAATCAAGCAAGGGATTAGGGCAACCAACCTTGGGTACCAACAAGATAATAGTAGAGCCATTCTATTTAATGAATTCATCATATCTAAAAAAACTCGAGACAACCCGAAAAAAAAAAAAAACCCATCACCAATGATGTTTGGGCTTTCATGTTAAAAAGAGAGGTGTATTCATCATAATCACCTTAAATTATTGTATAAGTTGGCATCCTTGATTACATCATCACTTACTTCTCATTTGTTGTGGTGTGTATTTTTTTTCTTCATATTGTTTTCCTTTTTTTTTCACTATATCTACATCATTGATGTTGTTCTTTGCTTTGCTTTATTGACTTTAAAATTATTGTTAGTTCAAATCTAGGGCTTTTTTGGTTACTAAGTTTATGAAAAAAATAGTTTTGTATATATATATATATATATATATATATAAGATTCAAAATATTAAATCTTTAATCCCATGATATTTAATACTTACAATTTGTCATATAACACGTTGGATATGAAATTATAGGTCATTGTTGTGAATTTTGGAGGGGATTAAAATCTTACTTTAATTTAAACAAACTAAACCCATTCCCTCTTTGTTTGTGGAATGTTTAGTCTCACATTGGAAATGAATAAAAAAAAAAAATCTACTATATAAGTAAATGCAAGAACCTTTTTTTTTTTTTTTTTTTTTTTGGGGGGGGGGGGATCCATGGAAAGAGATGTTTGGTTAAGGTTGTTTATTTGCATCACGAGTGTCCGTGTTGATTAACCGATCAAGCTGAGCCGAGTCATGGTATGGTGTGTGCGTGCGTGTGTACACTCATGTGTTTATTTTATTTATTTGTTGGATAAGCCCATTAGACAATGGTCATTAAGAAGAAGAAAAAAAAGGCTCATTGAAGTAGGCCTGTAAAGAAAGATCCCTTCTTGTAAAACAACATTGGTTAAATAGCTATTCATGGAGAAAAGATCTGTTCGTTGAGGAAAACACCTATTGAAGTAAATTTCGTTTGTCATTTATTAAGGAAATTATTCCTCCATTCATGTATATATAAAAAATGAGATTGAAAGGCAATGAGCTGCAACTCTTATCCGACAAACTCTTCTTCAAACTCCTATGAGACTTCTTCAATTTGCTTAAGGATTTATTTTACTTTATTTCTCATTCAAATCAGCATCACACATATCACCATTTATTGTTGCTTTTTTCGTATTGTGCAGGTTGGAGAAGAGGTGAATACTATCAATGATAGTATTTACGGACAATCTTTGTTGGTATGGATTTTTAATTTACATAAGTAAAAGTATTCCACAATGCATTGAATCACCTTTTCAAATAAAATATTGATACGGTGTGCATACGGATGGTTGTAATTAAGTTGGCGTGAGTAGAAACACGTGGTAAAAATCAAATCACACGAGTATAAAACTCATCCTGATGAGTAAAGTAGTCAATGGGTTATATGGGATGAAATCGTATGCGCCACGCCCCTTGATGGGACACTCGGGGTGGAATCAATTCACTTTTTGGAGGTTTTTGATTCCCCCTCCTGAGTGTCCCATCAGGGGGGTGTCGCACTTGA
>JAOXJP010272062.1:0-20094 GCA_025762735.1 Platanus orientalis | reverse complement strand
GTTGGGGAAGGTGTAAGGCACCCCATCTCATCCGCTTTCGTGGTTACCTACTTTAAACCCGTTACAGTCTAATGGTCAATCTTGATCTATCAACTATTCATCACACCCATTGCCTTTTATCTCATTTTGTTGAAATTAAACCGAGAATCCACATGTTATTTTTGCCAAAATTTCGATAGCGTAACAACTGTAATATGGACCCCTGTGGATAAATAGTGATCACCATGTCACTTTCTTCAATAACCTAATAGTCTACATATCAACAAAAACACTCCAAATATATCATACATTCACCATTTCATCTTTGTCCACCTGATAGCTCCACATCCATCCACCATTCATATTCATTATATTTACATATATAATTTAAGTGTAATGAACTAAGTTATCCCACATTCCATAAGCTAACGAATTTCCACAATGAATATATACAAATCTTTAATCCAATGAACTAAATTATTCAACACAAATTGAGGATCCAAAATACACATTTTACCTACTCACGTTACAGTTGCATTGTTACTTCCTAGCCAATCCTTTTGGATATCTCCTGCATAAAACATACTTCGTAAGTAATCAAATACTTTACTAAGGAAATGAAAATAAATTGAAATAATTAAATTGATAAATCATACATTTTTTTGATTCTCATGTAACCTTATAAGACATAAGAGGTTAGCAATAAGTTATAGTTAAAGGTGGTAAAAAGATGGTTATCAATTGGTGAGTTAATGTCAAAGAAATTCGCCAAATCATCATAATTGTAAGAGAACATAGGAAGTGAGACTTTTGAGAAAATAATAATAATAATAAAATAAATGAGGACAAATCAACTTTACAACCCCACAAAGAAGATAACATTCAATAGTGGCTAGCTACATGGTATGTATTCAAAGAATGTAATGTAATATAATATTGCTTCATCATAAGAAAAGAATTGATAAGTGCCAAAAAAGTGTAATGTATGCAAAGTGTATAGTCAGAGCATTTATTTAGTGCATCTCATAAATTCATAACTACACTAAGTTGTGAGACGCATGTCAAAAATCTTAACAATTTGAATCATAAGAATGACACCTGATTGGAACCCATAAATTAAAAATTAAGGAATGCAATGATAAGGTGATTAATGGTAAAAGGTCGATTTTACAAAAAAAAAAATAAAGATGATAAAAAAACAGGTTTCTAAATATTAATGTTTCAATAATAATGACAAAATGACATGTATAACAAGTTTCATTCTATGCTAAACAACTAAGATAACCCAAGCTCAGTAATACACAATATTCATTATAACTACAAGTTTTTTGCATCCACTAATATACAATATAGTGCTGAACCAAAAAAAGAATTAGACCTTATTGCTTCAAACATATAGAAATAACACCGAAAATTAAAGATGAGATAGGAATAAATAACTCAAATGATTCATGTTTAGCATGATGAAACTATTAACAATGTGTTACACCAGCTATCTACCCCTAAAACTGCATGATTTCCAACCTTGGTCCGAGGTTCATTTCACAAAGCCTTCCAAATCCATGGGTTGCATGGGAAAACTAATTGAGCTACAGGTATTGCTAATGCAGGGAACTAAACCCTTACATCCATTATAAAAAATTATGGGCCTTTAATATAACACCAGAATACCTATATACATGGACTCAACCAAAGAAAATATGCACATATGTACATGCCTATATACATTCATATATATATCAAAGCAACATATATAAAGAGAAGAATTGTGGCTTGTT
Source organism: Platanus orientalis (assembly GCA_025762735.1). Lineage (NCBI taxonomy): Eukaryota > Viridiplantae > Streptophyta > Magnoliopsida > Proteales > Platanaceae > Platanus > Platanus orientalis. The sequence continues at coordinate 18,337 of JAOXJP010272062.1, read as the reverse complement.
AAAATAAATAAAACAAACAAACAAGATTAAAAATAAAATGAAGAAGAAAGTTGGGGTCAGCAATAGGCAATGGCAGTAATTCTATGACTATTGCCAATGGTCTAGGTAGTAGCAACAACAGCTGCTACCATGACTGGTCCAAGCAGCAGCCATTGCTACTACCACAAATGATTTGGGCCGTAGTAGCAGCTGATGTTGTCATGGCCAGTCTGGATAGCATATGTCCATGGATCCATAAACCCCTAGTGAATCAAGGCCAACGACAACACACCTTATTCAAGAGAAATAAACCTCACAATAAGATACTCAACTCATCCAACCACAACATTCGTCTATGGATTCGGTCTTCAAACATCTCAAAACCATCGCTAGAAAATATGAACAATGTCCCCATATTTGAACATAAACTCCAACACATGCACCCAAACCATTTTAATAAGCTTCTTCTTTTGCCAACATAAAAATTTTGAATAAAGAATGCCTTACATAAATACCCCTTATATTACGAACACTCCTTTTGACCATTCCATAAAAACCAAAAATGAAAATAAAATAAAATAAAGCATAAAAAAATAAAAAATTACATTCTCCAAATGCCAACAAAAGTCTAAATTACAAGCTTTCATGCTCAATAGCAAGGTAATCAAAGAAATTAACAGTTAGCTCCAATATACTCCAATAGAAACATAATGTATATCTATAGAAATTCATCTAACATCAAGTGTTCTATTTTATATATATATATATATATATATATATATATATATATATATATATTAATTTTTCAATAGTACATAACAAAACCTAAATCAGCATTGCTTTGTCAGCAGGTCGACAAGAAAAGATATGAAAACTTTATTATTGAGGAAGGACAACAAGTAGGTTTCATAAACATTTACATATATTCACAATATCAAAGATATCAATCTAAATCAGTCCCTCAGTCACATTATAAGAATGAATAAAGCATACGAATCTCTGTCTGAATGCATGAAATGTTTAGCAATAAGAGTCTTTCTAGTAAAACATGAAAAATATCAAATACCATTTTTAGGTCATTTCCCCACAATGTCAATGTATGCTCAGATGCGTACAACAACATTAAGATGCAAACCATAAAAATTACCAAAACACAAACATTATAGAACAAAAAGAAAGAGATAAAAAAAAAGAATGATTATAAATAAATAAAATCTAAGCTTCTAAAATAACAGTCATCCAAAGTTAGAGTAGACCAAAATCTTAAAAATTAGGCATGATTCAAAAATTTATGGCATAATAAAAATAAAATTAAGGAAAAAGTAAGAAAGAAAACAATAGATACAGGCTAAATAAACCTAACAATGGCACCTGGAAGAGACTAACAAGTCCCTTGGTTGTAGCATACATTGAACACGAGAATCTTCTTCACTTCACAATAGTAGGGCAGATATAAGAGAAGGAAAATCATTGAGCAATCAACCTATGCTTGATATGGGTTCAGACGAAAGGGGTATGGGCATGGTCTTTTACGAATGTGTAGACTGATTTACCGACTTGGGTTGGCCTTGAGAGAGGGATCGAGAATGAAGGGATTTTTTTATGGATCCCCTGGTCCATCCCTCATATAGTTTTTTTTTTTCTTTAGAGAAATCAGATGGGGGTTTTACGGAAGGAGAGGGGTTCAACGACTTAGGGGATCTCCAAGGCATACTTGGCGATTAGCTGGGGGTTGTGACCGTTGGAGAGGTCAGACTAGGCTTCAACCTGTGAAGAGAGAGAAAGATAAGGCACGGGAGAGAAAAGATATCAGGGATTGAGCAACAGAGAGAGAGAGAGAGATGTCTTGGCATTGATCGAGGCTTCAACAGAAAAGGGGGGTCTTGGATAGGGTGTCGTTCACCCGTGAGGAGAGAGAGAGATAACGTAGGGAGTTCTAGCATTTTGCAGAGAAGGGAGGGGGTTGTGAGAGAAATGGGTGAATCAGGGATGAAAGAGGGGGAAAGGCAATGAGTGAGCGGGAGAGAGGGGAGAAGAAGAGAGAGCATCAGGGAGAGTAGGGCAAAAGAGAGATGCGGGAGTAGAGAAAAGAGGGGAAGAGATAGTGAGGGCGCAGGGAAAGAGAGAGAGACGAGAGGGGAGAGAAGGGGGAGAATTGGGGAGAGAGAGAACGGAAGGGGGATTTCCCCCTTTGCTGCGCAGGGAAGCTAGCCAGGAAGAAAAAGAGAAAGGGAGAAAATAAAATAAAAATATAAAATAAAATAAAATAATAACAATGAAAAATGAATAAGGGGAGCTACAATGTGTCCCTCTGTGTCTCAATACAAAAAAGATAAAATGGTGTTCAACTATCATGTGTCGGCTTGATGTGTGGATGAACAAATTGTTTTGGGTGCAATAAACATTAAATAAAAATTAAATTAAGAATATTAATAATAATAAAGTAAAATAATTTCATAAGTAAATAATACATAAAAAGCATTTGATAATAAAATAATATTTTGAAAAATAAAATACTATATTTTTTACAAAAAAATAATAATAAATAGATAGACGAAATAAAGAGGATGATGGGGACATGGATTGGCTCTGATTGATTGGAATTGGCTGGATTATGAAGGAAGGCTAGGGATTGCTCTGCCCGTCTACTAACCCGAAAAGAAGTGCCGGAACTGGGGATTGTGCCAAAATTAGGTGCTTACAGATGTCCATCTTTGTCACACACTGCTTGTCAATGGGTGGCAAAGATTAGGAAATACCAACTAATTTTGGCACTAATAAGAGGATAGTGATCATTTTTAAGTATCTCATGAGTCATTAGTGTTTTGTAAAAATTTGTTGGTTTTAGAAAAAGTATGACTTGTGAAAATAGAGGTTTTATAGAAATGTGTGCTTTATAAAGAGAGAGGTTTTGTAAAAAGTGTGTTTTGTGAAAAGAATGTTTGTTTTGAAAGAAAACATGATTTATAAAAATAAAATTTGTTATGCAAAGAAACAATCTACCAAGCATAGAGTTCAGGTAATAGATGTGCATGACTCTGATGTATGAAATTTTGAAAAATGTATGTCTCATTAATTATTTATAAGTGATCATTATCCTCTGGTCCTAGTTTACTTGTGTGCATGTTGCTCTGGCACTGAATTCCACCAAAAGACATGAAAAGTCTTCAGCATAGGCGTGTAGGTGCATAAAATAAAAAAATAAAACATGTAAAAACGTAGAGTTCGAAAATGTCTAAACAAAGTAAGGAAGCTCGAAAAGCTCACAAAATGTTTGAAAGACTTCGAATTATTGTAAATTTAAGCTTAATGCTTAAACATATTTTTAAGGTTTGAGTTAATGCAGAGATTATGAAATGCAATGTATGATACGATAGAACATGACAAAACACGATGGGACCGGTCAAATGACCCCTTATCCAATATGCCCTCACCAGGCAAGTAGAGGTGCTCACGAGACAACATTTTTTTTAACTTTTACATATACACTCTGAATTTGATTTGATTTTGTTTGTTACTAGATGAATTAACTGAATACTAACTTTTGTTAGCAATAAATTAAATTTAATGAATTTGATGTTGAGAGTGTTGTTGTCGTAAGACAGACTGAGATGTTAGGGAATGGTGTTGCCTTAAGGCAAACCTAAATGCAATGAAAACACTGTTGTCGTAAGGTGAACTCAATGTTTGACTTTTATAATCTTAATGAAATCAAAAGATTTTCATCACTAAGATTCTTCTCTGTTGTGACCTCCTGTTTTGTATGTCATAGGTGTGGCCAGGGGTTTGACTTTTATAATCTTGACGAAGTTTGAAGACTTTTATTGCCAATATTCTTCTCTGTTGTTACCTCCTGCTTTATGTGTTACAGGTGTGACCAGAGGTTTGACTCTAATAATCTTGATGAAGTATGAAGACGTTCATCACCAAGATTCTTCTCTATTGTTACCTCCTGCTTTGTGTGTCACAGGTGTGGCTAGAGATTTGACTTTGATAATCTTGATGAAGTCCAAAGACTTTCATTGCCAAGATTCTTTTATGTTGTGATCCCTTACTTTGTATGTCACAGGTGTGGCTAGAGGTTTAACTTTTATAATCTTGACGAAGTCCGAAGACTTTCATTGGCAAGATTATTCTCTATTGTTACCTCCTGCTTTGTGTGTTACAGGTGTGGCCAGAAGTTTGACTCTAATAATATTGATGAAGTATGAAGAGGTTCATCATGAAGATTCTTCTTTGTTGTTACCTCCTGCTTTGTATATCACAGGTGTGGTCAAATGAATGACTCTAATAATCTCGATGAAACCTGAAGACTTACATCATCAAGATTCTTCTTCATTGTTACTTGTTATGACATAGTCAAGTTTTGATTTTTTCCTATTGTGACCTCCTGCGAGTGTTTGCAGGTGTGGTTAGGGGGTCTCTATTGTGACTTGTTATAACATAGCCAAAGGTTTGACAGAATTGAAATTGATTTGTTAAGTTTGAGAGTTTAACTGGATCGACTGTTAGGTTTGAAAGTCTAATTGATTTAATTGAAATTGACTGGTTAGGTTTGAGAGCCTAACTTAGTTAAGTTTGAGAGCTTAACCGAATTGAAATATACCGAATTGAATGGTTAGGTTTGAGACCCTAACCCAAATTAAATTAAATGGTTAGATTTGAGAGCCTAACCTGGTTAAGTTTTAGAGCTAAACCAAATTGAAATTTTTTAGAGCTTAAACAAATTGAATTGAATGGTTAGGTTTAAGACCCTAACCCAAATTGAATTGAATAGTTAGGTTTGAGACCTTAGAGCTTAACCAAATTGAATTGCATTGTTTGATTGCTTCTGGCTTTGATTTTGACTTTGATTGGTTATTTTTATTATTAGGTTGTGTTTGAATTCATCAGGATCTTTTAGTGTCTTTTGAATATGTCATAAAATGATAGTTGCCAAAAATTTAATCAGAATCTTTTTCAGCCTTAAAAGATTTGGATTGATGTTCCATTTTCATGTAAAATGTCCATTGATACGTTGACTTGGCTCCTTAGGCTCTCTGGTTAGGTTAGAGACTTGAATTTCGATGAGATTGATATTTTGCCCCCAGTTTGTATCCGACATTACTTCTCTTTGATGAAAACCATGTCTCTGGAGTGTTTGCCCCGTGTATTCTTCATTTGCTTTCATCTTTGACCTTGAATATGGTGAGCTGATTTGCAATTAATGCTTGAAGAGTGGAGGTACCAAAAGGAAAAGATGGTTTTGAGGTCGATTGGTGGAGAAGATGAAGAGGCAGAAGAGAGACATGTAGGGTTATCCAACACTTCAACTGTCAACATGAAAAAGGTTGATACATGTAATTCCTGGATATAAAAAAAAATGAAGAACATTCATCCTTTCAAATTCCATATTTCATTTCCTTTACATTGTTTCATGATAAAGAAGGAAAAAAGGGAATGTACACATAAAAAAAAAAAAAATCCTTTCATCATGGGAAGGGCGAAAATATAATGACAAGGATGAAATGATTCATTGGTAGACAAGAATGTGAGACAGATGGGACTAGATAAATGAAGAAGGGTGATTTTCGAGGAAAGAGCAAGACAGAATAAAGGTCTAGGTGGAGGTAAGCAGAAGATGAAAAGGGTTTATAGGTCGAGTGGTGGAGAAGATGACAAGGTATAGATCAAAGTGGAGGTAGCAGGACACATGATTTCGAGGTCAATTGGTGGAGAAGACAAATAGGTGGAAGATAGGCATTATTTATTAGGGTTCACAAATACTTAACACTAAATACGATATGCAGGGTTATCCAACACTGCATCTGTGACACACGAAATAGGTTGATACATGTAATTTCTGGATTAAAAAAAAAAAAAAAAAAAAAAAAACCAAAAGCATTGATAGCATGACATACACCTAGCTTGATTACAATAAATTAGATATGGGTATTATAAATAGATGGATTAACAAAGTTCATATGGGTATTATTAAAAAAAAAACCCAAAGTTCATATGGGATATATTAAAAAAACAAGGTTAATAAGACAATAGAAAAAGATGCTTCTCCTTTCCTCTTAGGCCTAGTCTGGTTGCCATGAATTTTGTGGAAAAGAAAAGAAAAGAATAGAAAATAAAATCCCACAAGGAAAGGGAAGAAAATAATCATGAGAAATACATGAGAAAACCAATTTAGCAATCAGATGGCTTAAAAATGAGTTATTGAGAAAATTTTGTCATGAGAAAGCATTTTCATGGCAACCAGACTGGGCCTAAAGGTACAGGTCGGGGTGGTAAGCTGTCATTAGCAAAAAAGAAACAAAAAAAGGGGAAAAAAAAAACAGAAAAGAAAAAAGAAGGAAAAACAATCGGCAGTGGTTCGTTTGAGTTCTGGTCGGTTTAAGATGGTTCCATTAGGTCCCCAAAGGAAAAATCTGCAAGTAAGTAAACACAAAAAGTAGAAATTAAAAAGAAAAAAGAAGAAAGAAAAAAGAAAAAGAGATAGAATCCTCCAGCCGTTGATGATCTCATCGAACGGTGCAAATCTATTCAAAGGCCCTCTTTAATGGTCCGCTACGCTGAGAACCCTTGCATTCCCCCAACCACGGAAAAGCTGACCTAAGAAGCTAAAACCCTCGCTACCTCTTTTCCCTTTCCCTAAACCTTACCCTCCCCTCTCTCTCTCTGTTTCTCCTTTCTCAATGGCTTCTTCCTCTCCTCCGACCAAGCCCGCCGATAATGGCTCCACAACGCCGACGGGATCTGACGTCCTTCCGGAAGCCCAAGATGTCGCTACTGTTACCGCAACCGCCGGTTCCGACACATTATCCCAACAAGCTCCAGAGGTGACGGACGCTCCGCCAGCTCCAGCTGCGGCGGTGACGCCCGCCGAGAAGAAATGGCCGGGGTGGCCCGGCGACAGTGTGTTCCGTCTTATCGTCCCCGTTCTGAAGGTCGGTAGCATCATCGGCCGCAAGGGCGAACTGATCAAGAAGATGTGCGAGGAGACACGGGCACGCATTCGCATTCTCGAAGGTGCCATCGGCACTGCTGATCGCATCGTGAGTTTCTCTTTCTGAGCTTCGTCTGGTTCTTTTAGGGTTTGTTTTTGTTTTTGTTTTGTTTTTGGTGTTTTGTTAATGGGTTAAGGGATTTGCTTGATGTATTTCTCTGAGATAATTTTCTTAAGCCGAAGATTGTAAAATGTATGACTGTGTATCTTATTTGTGATCAGTTCAGTCTCAGTGCTCATTAGCTGTAGGTGGAGATTCATTAATGTCTTTCCAACTCCCACTTTTTTTTTCTTCTTTCACTAAGATCTCAACCATATAAGACATTAAATCTCAAAACCTAATTAAGACATCTCTAAATTCATCATGTGCGTTCTAGTTCAAAGATGTTCACCTAGTTGAAAGCCTCCAAACCATCACACCTTGGAATCCAAAGTTTATACCCTTCCTATGCAATCCAAAATTTTTGCTTACAAGTCCCATCTAATAAATTTGTAGTCTTTAGTCTTCGATCCTTCTTATACCCTTTGGCTTTTCTTTATTTCATTCCTTTCCCTGTTTCCTTGATTCCATTTTTGATCAATATTATATACATTAAGACAAAATCCCTTTTTTTTTCTTCTTTCAATTCTCTATTTTTTGCTCGTTCTTAATCTTCATCTTGTATCTCTTGAACTTTGATTTGCAATCTGTTTATACAATGGAAAAGAGATATGTTTCTTATATCTTAGCTCAAACCAGTGGCCACCTTAAACACTCTGATCCTTTGTACATACATCCTACGGATAAAGCTTCCTTTGAAAGATATGGAAAAGAGAAAGCTCTTAATAGAAAATTTTCCTGAGTATAAGTTTTTTTTTCTTTTGTCATTGTCTTTCAGAATTTTCTCTTGCACCAATTGAATTTATATATACTTCAAAGCTATCAATAATTGCTATCATATGTTCGTTTCCTGTTTTGATTTGAATATCATTTGCTATAGTTGAATCTCTTTAAAGGTAGTGGAGTTTTTATCATTTGTTCATCACCTCAGTTTATGAAAGCTTCACCTTTTTTTATTTTTTTTCCTTGGTGCAAATCTCCATCAGTGAGGAAAGAATCATTAATTTTTAAATATAGATGGGGATCCCAAGATTTTTTTTATGTCCTATTGGAGTTCCAGAAGAATGATTTTGCCGCTAGTGTGGTTGAGTTTCAGTTCTATGGATGGAGTTGCTACCAATAATGTTGCCTTTTATGCCAAATGCTTTGGAGATTGGGTGGCTATAGCATTTATCACAAGGAGGGTGAATCTCACTGCAATAAGAGTGCCATGAAATCATGGTTCCCTGTAACCAAAGTAGTCTGGATTTTTTTGGGGTGATAAACGGACAATTTTTCATTTGATAAGAGAAAATTTCATTAAAGAAAGAGATGAGGGATCCCTAATAAAAAAAGAGAGAACCAAAGTAGTTTTATTTGGATATTCTTAGTGCTTTTTGAATCAGTTAATATGCTCTTTAGGGCAAAGTCTATAAATATGGTTTGCTAACCCGAATCACTGAATCAAGCCAAGAAGTCACTAATTGGGTGGGGTCTCTAGTTAGATTTGCTTGGTTCCTTGAATGTGATTTTGGTTAGATTTAGAATGGTTAGGTTTATAAGGGAGTTGTTTTTTAACAATATCAGGGAATCATATTTATTCATTAAGAAAAGAGGCACAGGTCAAATAAGTGACTGCCAACGAATTATTTCATTTTTTTATAGATTTTTTTAACAATTATTTTGTGATAAAGAAAAATTGTAGAGATAAATACTAGCTGAAAACTAAAGTGGGTGCTGTCCAAAGGCATGGAACCCAAAATGCAGAATGCAGTTGTGGATGCATTCCGATGCCCCCCTTGTTTTTGCCTTATGTTGGTTTTCTTTTAACTTTTTAAAAAGTTTGAAGTATTTTTTTTATAACAAGGTAAGTGTAAAATTGTAAGATTCAATGCTTGACTTGTTTCTTTGACTTATTGGCTGTCAAGATGATCTAACCCTGATTCCATTTTTTTTAATTGATATCATTTTCCTAGTGGCTAGGTGATGTGGAACAAGAAAGAGCCCATACTCAAATTTGATGGGCTCATGCAGGTGTATTTTTGGCATTTTTAATGTTTTTGTATGGAAATGATTTTTTTCCAGTTTGGGAGTTATTATTTATTTCCAAATATACTAGTTTTATTTGTGTTTTGGGAAGGTGAAAGATCTATTTCTATCACTTTTCTCTAGGCCTTATTTTGTGAACTTTGGCATCATTTGAAAGGTTATTCAATTACATTTCCAATAAGCTCAAGATCTTGCAATTCTGATGTGATTTGGGAAAGTTGTGGCTTTTGTTATTGGAATTAGTTGCTTTAGGGTTTTAGTGTTTTTCTTTTTGGGTGGAGTTAGAGTGGGATTTGGAAAGCCCGGAATGTAGAAGCTATGTATACACTTATCGATTATTGAATGAAACCCTTAGTCTTACATCAATTTGGTATCAGTGCAACTTTTGGAAGATTGTTTTAGATATTAGAATCAGATTTGTTTCCCCTTCTAGGAAGGCTATCAAGGTCTTGATTAGTAACATGTATGAGGAGAACCTAATTTCGACAAGTTTTGTTGAGAAGATCTTGGAAGATATTGTATTGACTATATTGTAAATATTGTAGAGAAGATTTTGCCATTCAATTCAAACAAGGGAGTTGAATTTATAATGCTAATTGCAAAATTATTTCATTGGAAGATTATAAGGTGGCTCTAGGAAATCAAGGGAGGAAAGATAATTATGATGAAAATACATATTATGAATGTTTATATCTATGATTTGTGTCATTAACATAGTGTAAAGCGACGACAACTTACTACTATGGTTCCGTTGGCAATGGAAGAAAAGAAACCACGAGATTGTCAAGATAGTTGATATGCCAAAACTATCTATATCAACTCTACCTCTTACATTTGTGAACAAATAGTTGCCTTGGATAAGTTGATTATGCAACTATTGACACTCCTCTTTTGAATGAGGTGAAGATATTTGTTGTAGAATAACCACTTGATGTGTCCAAGAAAGTTAGTAGAATGTTGTTTGATTGTTCTGGCATTTTTCCGTATGAGCTGGCTGAAGGGATTTCTTTGAACCTTTTCAGACAAGCCAACCCAGGTATCACAAAGAAATTTGACATAAGAAAATTCATCCCAAAAATGTCACATGGTTAAGCCATCGAAGTCATCCAATGGTTTGATCTTTCATCACTATAAAATGCGAGGTCGAGTTTTCTTGTACTAGAGGAGAAAGACGTGAAATAAGAAACAACCCATATTCAAATTTGGCGGGCTTATGTAGTTGAATTTTTGGTTTAATGTTTATCTATGGGAATAATATTTAATTTTGTGGATATCTCTATTAAATCACCATGTCAGATCCTTTGTGCTACATCAGTTGGAGTACCCTTCTGTCAGATCTACGAGGGCTCTCTAGGATCTGATCTGGTTAAGTTACTTACCTAGTAATAGGTTTTGCTTTGCCTAAACCAAATTTCTCAACCAAATCATAGAAAAAATGAAAGAGAAAACTTCTAATTTATTTATATAACTTGACACGGTTGTGTTTATTTGCACACATGCTTACGTACATGGTTGTATGGAACTAAGTAGACACATTGTTCCTGCTGAAGTGCTATTCCTTCCCCTAGGTTGGCTAAAGTCTATGTTATTCACACCATAAAAATAGTTTTGACAGTATGTAAAATAGTTAGTGTTTTGAATGTGACATTAGGACAACGGGATTCATATTGGGCTGACTATTGGTATGTATGGGCTAGGCTTAGGTCGAGCTTAGCTGGGTTTATGGGCCCTTATGCTATGAGCTATGTTTTTTGTACACCAACTAGGCCCGGTTATATATGTTGCATTAATGTTTTAGCACTAATGTGAATATAACACTAATAAAAAACATTTTACTGAAATTTTATCGTACTGAAACATGTCACCTAGGCAAGGATTTCTCTCTTTCTATCCTCCTCGCCCCCTCACTTCCTACCATGTGCACACATAAACAACCATGTTTCTCTACTCAATAATTAGTGTCAGCATAAGGTTGGGTTGGAGGAGACTGATAGTCAATTAGCCAAACCTAGGGCTGTCAGGCGAGCCTTGCCTAATTTAGCTCAGGATCATGAGCTTAGGTTGGGCTCAAACTTTTCTTGCCCAGTCTTGGTTAAAATATTGTTTTTATGTAAACTGTAAAAAAAATCTGTAAATCTTAAACCACAAAGCCCTATGAGCTAGAGCCCATGGCTCATTACAACAACAACAACAAACAGCCTTATCCCAACTATTTGGGGTTGGTTACACGAATCCTGTTCTGCCATTCCGCTTTGTTTAGGGCCTTATCTGCCGTTAAATTACAAGCTGCCATGTCCCTCTTTACTACCTCCACCTAGGTCAATTTTGGCCTTCTTCTAGTCCTTTTAGCACCTTCAACTTGTATTGTCTCAAAAATGTCCCTCTGATGCGTCAGAAAAATATGAAATTTTTATGGTCATTTCTGATGTGTGCTAGGGTTCTACAATTAAAATTTCATGAAATTCTAATAAGATTTGATGGGTTAAATCAAAGAATTTTAGAAAAGTGAAGTTTTTTAATGGAGGTTTCAAGAGAAGGAAGAAGAAAAAAAAAATGGCAGAAATAATGAGAAAAAAATAGTATAGAAAGAAAGAGAAAGTTATGAAGAAATTAAGAGAAAAAGAAAAAGAATAGAGATATACCTTGAAGGAGAGAGGGAGCTTATTGCTACACCAATGGAAGAAGAGAGAGGGGTGCTATGAGTGACATCAACCATTGGAGAAGAAGAACATGGTTACAGACACACTTTGGGAATACTTCAATATTCAAAACAAAATTTTCTTCACTACTAAATTATGGGGGAGGGGTTGCCTTTAAATAGGCTTACAAATTTAAAAAATTGGAAACTTGTCAAAATTAGAAACTTCCTAAAATTCTGAACTTGCTAGCTAAGTTTTCTAAAAACTTATTTTCCTAGAAATTAAAACTCAAAACTTCCTAAAAAACACTATTTCCGTTTTTAGAGACCACCCCGTAGTAATTTGGTCTTAACTTTCCCAAATCACCTCAGATTTGCGCAATCTTAGTCTCATTAGAAAGGTAACCGAATAACCTATCTAATTATACCAAAATCAAGCCAAAAACTCAAGTTTTGACCTTTGAAAAAGTGGGCTAAACATAAAAACGGGATTATTCTAAAAAACCTAAAGTTTGACACTATTGGCCTTATTACATGGACACATAAAATGTTGTACCCTCCTTAAATGACCCTAAATAATCACACATAACATGTACACTTAAATCTAGCCCTCTTATGTGGGGGTACATACATAAGTTTTGCTTGATTGTCCGCATCATAAACATAGTGAATTCAACATATATAAAATTAATATTAATAGTAATAAAAGATCTCTCATGTCCATACGCCCATACAATGATATAAGTATAATAGATGCTACAACAACAAAAATGCACGAAGCAATCACAGTGATTTGAAACCATCATGCAAACTCTATCTTAGTGTCACATATACTTATGGGATGGCTCACAACCATCCTATCTTTATCATTGTGTTGACGATGCATGTGCTGATGAAGTTGGTTTGGGGCAGTGATAGTATTGCTGTGATGACTTGGTGCAGTGCCATGCATTATAGTCTAGACTATACTAAAAAGGGCGACCTAGTGCACGAGGCTCCCGCTAACGTGGGGTTTGGGGAGGGCAAGATGTACACAGCCTTACCCTCATTTCTGGAGAGGTTGTTTCTGTGACTTGAACCCACGCCACCAGGGACGCTAACGGTAAGCCTTACCGTTGGGCCAAGCCGCCCTTTCATAGTCTAGACTATACTAATAAAAATATATTTTTCAACATCTATATGCATCCTCAATCATAATACAAAACTTGAGATTGAGGATGGACACAAACAATGCTGTTCAACAATGAAGATCCCTCCCCATAATGTTGTTTTTCACATCCATAGTGATATGAGCCATATTCTTGGCTATGAGTATGTTGTTCAGAAGGACCAAAATCCAAGTAGTCAGCCTAAGATGACTAAATCTATGTGTTATACGCTTCATCAAGGTATCCATACCCATCATAGGTATCAAGCTATCAACACTTCATCCGTTCTCATAAGATGCATTCCTTTCAATTGAACTACCACTACTGATACTCATGTTATCGAATATCCTACCAAACTATAAGAATCCTAGCTTTGATAAAAATGATCATGTCTCATCTTGTTTCTCATCAACGGGTGATACTTCCATTGTTGATAAGTTTGTTGTGGCTGTGGTCGATGTGCACTCTGGTCCTTTTCCTAGGTGGCATGATCCCATCGTTGCTCTCCTATGAATGGGTAAAGAGGTCCTTGAATTTTGTTGCCAATGTTGTCTTATCATCGCTCCCATTATCCTTGTCATTGCCATAATCATCATCATCATCACCATCTTTTGATTGAGATGACTGTTGCATAGTTCTATAAGCGTTGACATCTATCCTACTTGTGATGCGGGAGCTTGGCCTTCCACCTGTCTCATCTCAACAACTTTCTTCACTTGTTTGTGTAGTGGGTCCTCGCCTTCCTTGTAGAAGATATAAGTCAAATCATTAGGGTTAGTGTCATCCTCCTTATTCTAGCTGCACTGAGATGCTTCATTTTGAGCAGTATGTTGCAGTGGACAAATGCAAGTTTCATCAAATTCTTGTGGCCAAGCTTGTTTGCCATTTTGTGTGAATGAGAAAGAAAGCACTAGTTTCTCTTACAATTAGAGGAAAATAAGGTTTAGAATGTTGGTGTGTTGGAAATGTTGGTCGGGTCAAAATAAGACATACGTTGGAAATATTGTAAAATTCGTGGAAAATTGGGAGGTATATTTTAATCTAGATGCATAAACATTAGGGAACAATTAGATTCATTTGAAATAATAGCTTATTTTAATATGTAAACATCTTCTTCTTCTTTCTCTCCTTTCACCTTTTATTTCTTTTGGAATTTATTGTTTTTATATACTTTTGAGTATGTCAGCACAATATTGTCATTGTGCAATAATACACTGCAAAAGGGGAATATTAACTTGACATGTTGATTGTATATTGATGCGGACAACATAAAAAGGCTCTTGTATGTTCCTCCACACAAGAGAGCAAGGTTCAAGACTTGTGCAAAGTGTGGGTTTTTGTTAGGTGTTTAGGGGTTGGGGTATATATGTAATAAGTTTTTTTTTTTTTTTTTAATCATGGTTAGTTTAGGCTTTTTATTTATGGGGTTATGCTTGTAATAAGGCTGAGAAGCTAAGGATAGATTAGGGATTACATGGGTGGTTGACAACTATGGTCTTTTAGTGGGTCAAAAATTTCAACATGTGGGGCCTACATCAAGCTGGTTGACATTTTTTCTAATTGGAAGAATTTTAGTTGTTTTGTTTTTATAAAGTCATAGGTTTTAGTAGTTTTGGATTTAGAAAAGTAGCAAAAAATCTAGTTTATTTAGGACTTTCTAATTTGGTCTCTTGCTATTCTCTTGTGTTTGTGAGCCTATATATAGGGCCATACGACTTGTAATCAAGTATCAATGGATTAATGAATTGAATTTTGGGCTTTTCCCTTTCTCCCATGGTTGTAGCAGTGTAGTATACCCTAGGGTTGTAGGCCTAGTCTCCTTTCCCTCCCAATCAGTTGTAGCTGTTGGGTTTCTTCTTCTTCTTTTTCATTCTACTTTCTTCTTTATTCTTTTTTTTTTTTCTCTCTTTTTTCTATTTCCTCTTGTTGAGATCATCTAGGTTGAGTTGTTGGAATCTATAAAATCTGCATAGCAAGATCTACATACAGATGGTATCCCCAGGACCATGTTGATGCAGGAGAATACCATGTTAAGAAGAAGTTGGAAAACCATGGATAGTCTTCTATAGAGTGTCCAGTAGTGTAGAGTTAATTTTATGTTTTTAAGAATTTTATATTTTTAAGGGGGTTTTTGCAACTTTTTTGAGTCTTAGGGGATTGAATGTAATAAGGCATGTTTATCAAGGGGTAGAATATGATTTTATTTTCAAGAATATATTTATCTTTTTATAGGCTGCCACCTCAGTCAGGGGTGGCAATTTGTGTTGGCGGGTCGGGTTGGTTCAACCTAAACCTGACCCATTTATTGATTGTGTCAAAGTGGGTCGACCCGTTTTGAATTGAAACCCGTTTACAATCAACCCTAACCCTCTTATTTTGTGTTGGGTTTGTGTCGGGTTTGCGGGTTATGTGGTAATTCATGTTGACAGGTCAGATTCGTGTTGTCTCAAGTTAAGGGTATTCAACTAAAGCGGGTTGACTCGAAACCTGTTTACAGTCAACCTTAACCTACTTATTTCGTGTTGGGTTTGTGTCGGGTTCACTGGTTGTGTCAAACATTGCCACCCCTAATCTCAGTCAATGAGATCCACAATATGTGCTGTAAGATATCTCTAATATTCTCTAAGATTTGGAGAATATTCGAGAGATATTTTGGGACTCACAATGCTAATTCAATAGTTCAATATTGCCCAAGTTTCTGGAGAATATTAAAAGATATTTTCTCCAAGATTGTGCAGAATATTTGGAGATATTTTCTCCAAGATTGTGGAGCATATTTTGGAGATTGTTTAAGATCTTGTAGGGCTCAATAACTTGGTTAACAAGCCAAATTTTGTGCCAACCAAGAATCTTTTTTTTTTCATTAGAAATTTTTTTATTATTTGGTAAATCTATTTTAGTTAGAAGATCTAGAATACAAAATTTTATTTTATTTTATTCTCAATGTAATGCCTATTTATAGGCCCTTTTAGTTAGAGTGGGTGTGGTATCCCAAGTTTTCTTTCTCAACCCCTAACATGAGGTGAACATTCTACCTTCCTTCTCTCTCTTTTTCCTCTTCTTTCTCCTTTCTTTTCTTAATTTCTCTCTTCTCTTTGCATATTCAATCATTCTTGAATTTGTTCTTTTAAATCTTGCCTAATTTCTTTGAAAGATTTAGTTTCTTGAATTATTTTTTTTTTAAATTTCAACAAATCTTTATTAATTCAAGATTCAATCTTTAGGCTTTTATTCTTATTTAATTAGTGTAGAAATCCTTCCCGTTGGAGCCTGCATCACATATTCTACAGAAATAGCACCCCTCTAAGATAAGCATTATTGAATTATTTTGTAGGTTTTTTTCTTCCCTTGGCTGCTCACCTTATCCCATTGAATTCCGATTGCATCTCTTCACTGATTTGCTGATTTCTAAATACTTAATCTTTAAGAGTTATTTTTCTGAAATCCTGGGTTGTCTTTCTATAGGAATTGCCCCTCTGAAAAAAAGTTCTTTCTAGGGTTTTTCTTCTCAGTATATAAGTTATTAACTGCCCTAGATTCCTTTCAAATCTTCTTCTGTTTGCTAGTTCTTTTGTACAGTAACCCTAGTTCTTTCTAGGATTTTTTGTAGAAGTAATACTGCGATTGTTCTTTTATATATTTCATATACTTTTAGTCATTAAAATAATATGACAATTTTCATGGCTATCCCCTATAGGCATATTTAACCACCTGTTAAGTTTCAGACTTTTTTGATGCATCCATAGTGGTATTTTGGTAATTTTATCAATCTGCCCAAAAATTTCCTAAACCTAACTAGCAACCTTTTTTTGTATTTGTTCCCTTCTTTCTGCCCTCCATTCAATCTGAAACCCTATGGATTGTTTCCCTACTTCCTTTTCCTAATCTCTTTTAAGTTTGAGAATATTTGGGCAACCCTAATCTTGGTTTTGTGCACTCTAGGTTTTGTCTTCACTTCCATGGCATATTCTTTGGTCCACACTGCATGATAAACAACCCTAGGCTGATCTACACCTAACTTTGGTATTAGAGCTTATCATCCTGCATCATTTTTGGTATTAGAGCCAGATTACTGCTGATTCCTATCAAGCTGTGATCCATGGAGCATAATAGAATTATTTACCAGAATCATCTCTAACCTTCCTAGGGTATGAAGAAGAGTTGATTTGGTTGTCGTCATTTAAAATATTCAAAACAGATCATGTAGATTTGGTAGTGTTTTTCGCAAATTTTTATATTTTGTGATTTTTTTTGTATTCCGATCTGCGTATATATCGTATGAGATTTATGGAAAATTTAGTCTCCCCAAATTTCATAATGTTTTTTTTTTGATGAGTAATGATCAAAACTTTATTAAAGAACAAGAATATACAAGCAAAGCTAAAGCAAGCAAAGATACAAAAACAAGGATAGTACAGAAAGTAGGAATATACAAAGAGCAGCAACCCAAAAAACTTAATCCTATCCCAACAGGCAGTTTGGCAGATTTTCCCCTTCAAATATCTCAGCTTGTTCTGCACTCCATTTGGACAGCATATCATCAACTGAATGTTGAGAACGAGGATTATGCAAAAGCCAACAGAACACTCTCCAAAACTTTGTGAAGATCTCCGATGAGTTTCCTAACTTTGTGAATCCAATGGCCACTCTCCAAAACCCAACTCCCTTGCCAAGACTCCAGCAAACCTTTGTCTTAATGTTTCAACATGAATCCCAAATTAATCCATCAAAATCCTTTCAAATGATGAATCAATCTTGTTTTTATGCATTTTGATTTTTCTTAAAAGATTTTTAGATCAATCTACACAGAATTACAAGAAATTGCAATTTACCTGGATTGAAGAACCACTTGAAATTGCCTCTCATCTCCATATCTAAAACTTTTAATTGGTTTGGTTGAAAATATCACAACTGGGTTGTTAGTTTGGCCTTAGATTACCTCATAAATAAGTTAAACCCAAATTCCAAATGTAGAATGGGTTCCAGTACACCTATGTGCAGAGCAATGGTTGGTGTGATGTAATTTATATAGGAATCATAACCTTTAGCCGATAAGACTAAAATGAGTTGGTGTCAGATGAAACTGATGCAGGACAGTCTAGAGATGGGCTGTTTACCTGTGGGTTATGGGCCCACAAAACGAAGGCAGATGTATGCGAAACACGATATGTAAATAACCAAAGACGATAGGGATCAAACCTACATAACTCTGCTCTCAAATCTTGACGCAGCGGAATAGCAAGGAGAACACGTCGTCTCCTTTGTTTGAAAAACCCTAAACTTCACCAAGGAAGAGAAACTCGTACTAAAACTTTTATTAATGAAAACTGATTAGCCTTGAAGGCTACAATGCTTTAAATAGAAAAAAAGAATCCCTAATTCGTGTTAAGCACGGAATTAGGCTAATTTGGTAAATTTTACCAAAAATAGCAAAAACGAGTTACTAACAA
>JAOXJP010272051.1:0-20096 GCA_025762735.1 Platanus orientalis | reverse complement strand
TGGGTTTTATTTTTTTTATTTTTAGGAAGGGGAGGGGAGGACTTGCAGTTTCTTTTATAAAGTCTCCAACAAATGAGTTCTCAAAGACATTCAAAACCTTAGAAGAAAGAAAGAGTAAAGAAATTGAAAGAATTAAGGATAAAGCAGTAAGAAGATTAAACTTTAAACCTGAACTTCTAACTATATAAACTTGGACCTTGGAAATTGGATGGTATTTTTATGCTTATGTTGAAAATATGTAATTTGGTTTTTCAGTAACAATACTAATAATAGTTTTTTTTAACTCTATTTTTGGATTTTTAGAGTTTATAATTAGTTATGTGTCACGGTTCGCTTGAAAAGTCGAGGTTTGGGCCTCTAACCCAACATGCTTATACATTATGTAAATAGAATTAGATGTTTATACATGGTGGCTGTGGTACGTTAGCCATAGTGGTCTACTAAAATCTACTATGGACTAACCATATGAGGAATGTTCTGGAGAATTCTAGAAATATAAAAGTTTTAGATATTTCTAGGGAGGAGTCTAGAAAATTCCACAAAAGTAAGTGGTGGAACATTCTAGAAGGCTTCATACCGTTGGATGCATGACAAATGGTGAGATCTTAACGGGACATATGGCTATGGATTGCTTATATAAAGGGGAGGACCCCTCATTTGTGCAATAACAAGAAGAGTCTCAACTTTTCATTTTCTTGAATATATAGTGAAGTGATATTCTTGGTGTTATACTTGTGATCTCTTCTAACATAGCGACTAACAGTGGATGTTGAGTTAGGTTGACTCGTCTATAAGCAGGAGTAGCACAAGTGTCACACGATCTTAGGCATTGAGAGATGTTAAGTTTGTGACATACGTCTACCTAGGTATGGTATTATACTTATAGTAATTTGTATAATTTATTTTTGATTTTAAAGTTATGATAATGAAAAATATTTTTATTAAATTGACTATACTTGAGCCAAAAGAAATACTATATGTTTTTTTAATTTTAAATATTTATTATATTTTTAAAAAATAAAAATAAAAAAGTTTTATGACTCCCAATTTGACTCCAATGACTCTTGAGTCGAGTTAACTCCTGAGCTATCCGAGTCGAGTCAAAAATCCAAGTCGGCGAACCTTGGTTCATTTGTGATGGAAAGTCCAGGCTTCTCTCCTCTATTACATTTTAACAGTTCCCCAAGGCATTTAGTTCATGATTCGGCTTTGAAAATGCATGAGGAAAGAAGCATGGAGGCTTCTTCCGATTCTTAGTTGCTGGAGTTAGACATTGACATAATCGATATTGATATGCTACTGAAATCTTCTACAGTTGAGCTTGTTGCTATTGATTTTGAACATAGGAAGCCTGGATTCACGAAGGATGCATGGCCAAGTATTTTTGAAATAAGTGTTGAAGCCATTTTGTGTTCATATAGTGGAGGGGACAAATCCTTGACACCTCTATCTAGTGGAAGGGTCTTAGAGCATCATGGAAGCAATACACACAAGATAGATTAGGTACTTGTTTCCTCGTCATTACGGTTTCTATTAATGTGGTGAACTAAGACCATGTATTGAATCATAGTTTTTAGTATGAGTCTCCTTATTTTGTGTCATTGTCTATATATAGATGGCCATGGGAAGGAACCAAGGGCAAAGAACCTGTGGTAAAATGGGGAGGGGTGTTATTAGAGACAAAGTCCATTGGTCAAACGAGGCTAAGGGGATCTTCCTTGAAATTTACATTCAGCAGGTTCACCAAGGCAAGAGGCCTAATTCTTTTTTTAACAAAGATGGGTGGCGAGAAATTGCAAAATCATTTCATAAGAGATGTTGGGATATTAAGCAGTTCAATTCCCTATATAGATACATGAGAGGTTCATGGCATGCTTGAAAAATCTTATGCAAAAAGAGTTATGGCTGGGGATGGTGCCATGAGAAGCAAGAAGTTGATCCATCCTCCAAAGAGCACTAGAATGCCTTCATCAAGGTGTTGGGTAGTTTTTCAATTGCAGTGCATGTATGTGTTTGTATTATAACACTTGATATCAATATCTATTTATTGAATTACAAAATCACAAGCATGGGGCACAATTTAAGTATTGGGCTTTCAAGTTTGAACAACAATGTCAAGAACTCTATAGTGAGACTTCAGCCAAAGGGAAAGAATCATTGTGCTCCAATCTGGCTAATTTGCCTTCTACTATGGAACAAGTTGTAGAGAGCCTAGATGATGATAATGATAGCTTGCCCTGGAGCTAAAGAATGTCCATAAGAAGCAAAATATAGCATCTAGATTAGGGAAGTAGAAGCAAAAGAAAAATAATGGATCAGTGGCCAAAGTGCTTGAGATTTTAAAAGAAATGGATGATGCTATGTTTGATGCTGATTTTTATGTTAATGCACTGCAAATGTTGGAAGACCCAACAAAAAGGGAGATATTTCTGAATATGATTTCTTCTCACCATTCCAAATGGTTACATTCAAGAATCTCTAAAAAGGTGTAAGGCCTAAAGTTCATGCATTTTTACAAATTCTTTTTTTCTTTTTCTTTTTTCATACCCCTAAGCTGATTTTTACATGTCATACTTCCAAGGTTGTTTACATGTCATCAAGGATATCTTTCCTTCTCTGTTTTTTTTTTGGAGCGGATAGATATCAAGGATGTCTTTTGAGATGTGTGTTTTCACATAAATTACATTTGATGTCCTGAAATGATTTATACATATGTTGACCATGCTTCTTCTCTGTTTTGCATTGTTGCATCATTTTTAGCTTATGAAGCTCAGTGTGATATCCACGTGTAACTTCTGTAGTATTTTGTTAAGATGATGCGTGAGTGTCAACAAAGTATGGAAATGAGTACGCTTTGAAGTGGAACTTCTAAAGTTACTAGAAAAATCCCATGACTCAACCTCCTGCCTTCTTAGGCATGCCATTAATTCAAGGAACAACATTTGAAACAACTCAGAGCTCAGTGTCTTGTGAATAGGATTTAGGCAAGTCATCCCCCCCTCCAAATACCTATTCTCCAGCCTCTTAATCATGAACGTGCTACAAGCTTGCAATACAAGTTTTTGTTTCAGATTGATCTTTAAATAAATAAAAAGTTGTCTTTTTTTCAAAAGAAATGGCTCGGTGCCTAGGAAATTGCATCTTAAAATTGCACTTGGAGAAATCTATCCAAAATAAGGTAAATATAGCCCTATTTGATATATCCTTTGTTAAATGAACTCCATTTGGTTTACTAGTAAATGAATAGACAACAATGTGGATGAAGATGTTGTTAAACAGTCGTAGGAATTCAATATAAAACAATTAATTTAACTTGCAATAGCTATAGAATTCAAATAATTTAAATTATTGTAAATACACTATTTAAAGTATTTGTAGCAAATCAATCAAAATACTCAATATACTGTTGCAAAGAACTAATCAAGACTATTCTAGAGAATTAAACTAACCTAAACTAACAAAAAAAATCAAATGGAAAAGACTCTTAGGTTTATGGCGAGGTGTGCCTAGAGGTACTGTCCTTAACAGTATTCACCGCCCACTATTTTAATGCGAAAGAGATTTTTTAATGACCATCCTAGGATTCAATGACAACAACCTTCTTGGACCCATACTATATAAGAAGACCCACAACGAATGGCAACGGATGTGGTTCAAATTCAATTAACACAACTTCAAAACTTAAGAAAATTTCGATCATAGTTTCTGCTATGTTTTCACGAAATATAGCAGAAAAAAGCAGAGACAAAATGAGCAAGAATAAGAGAGATGAAAGGTTGCTCAAGTATGTTTAACGTGAAAACCCATTTATACTTATACACTTTGTATAGATACTAAGGATGTGTCTATAGACTCATTGGATGTCCATTGGCATGATAAATGACATATATTGATGTCTATAAACATCTTTGACGTCTTTGCCCAATTCCCCATGAATGGATCTAAGAATCTCTCAACGTCTATTTTTTTCTTGGACTATGCATTTCGATCGGTTGAAAATATTTTCAACTATTTGAATTATT
This sequence comes from Platanus orientalis, assembly GCA_025762735.1. Lineage (NCBI taxonomy): Eukaryota > Viridiplantae > Streptophyta > Magnoliopsida > Proteales > Platanaceae > Platanus > Platanus orientalis. The sequence goes on along the minus strand of JAOXJP010272051.1, from coordinate 16,074 downwards.
TTTTAACATTTGAAAATAAAACCCGAATGTCGTTTAAATTCAATTGATCAAAATATTTTTGAACAATCGAAATTGGAAATCCGATTTATTGAAATATTTTTGATCATTCAAACTTAGTAAAGATTTAATATTTTGAATCTCAACTACAATAATCCCCCAATATATTCAAAATATGATAATGACTCAATTTGGACTTGAACCAACATAAATTAAATGCAATAAGACCGGTGTCTTTTAGACTTTGAACCAATACATAGGATATACAAGAGTTTGGTAGAGTAAACTGTTTTGAACCATTCTCTATTTGTGTGAATTTGTTAAATTTACAATCCACATTCAATTTCCTCAAACTTTGCCATTTTATATAGTTTAACACGTTTTAGCTTCGCGTCACTCTTGGTTTTTATGAGTGCTCTGATGAATTTAACCCAAGTTCTCATAGGAAGCAGTCCCACTCCCACACTCGTATAGGTGAATCCATTAGGTGTGAACTACAATAAACCTCACCACCTGTAGGCTATGAATTCATTAAGAGTTTAATAACTCACCCCTCACTTATGTCATAGTTTATGCATTGTCTACACCATAGAAAGGGACTAAGAACTAATGCTCTTTTGACAGTGTTCAACGAGTTATCCTACAACTTGTTATTATCCATTTGAACCTACTTCATGGGATCTCCAAACACATAATTAAGTTTTTATCGCATTTAACTCACGATTAGACTATTAGTCTCATCCCCTTCGATGTTTCTCTCATCACTTGTCTATTGAGTGGTTTTGTTAGAGGATCAACTAGATTCATTTCTAACCTCACAAAATTTAATGATATAATTAATGTCAACATCATTCTCATTATATTGTGTCTTAGACATATATGTCTATTATTTTCATTGTACATATCATTATTGTCTTTAGCTATAATCGTTTGATTATCACACAATACAGACACCGATTGGACTTATTCATTCTATAATGGAATATCTATTAAGAGATTTCTTAGCTACTCAACTTCAGCACTTCTCTTTCCCAGGCAATGGACTTAGTTTTCATTGTTCGGTGCACTTCACATGTCTACTTGGTTGATTTCTAAGAGACTAAACCTCCACTAAGAGTGAAAATATATTCACTCGTTGATTTGGTATCCAATATATTAAATATTCAATTTGCATTATAGTAACCTTCCAAAACTGGAGGTGTACCACTAAAATACAAATTATTGTCAATATTACCCTTTAAGTAGTTAAATAATCTAACTACTGCATACCAATGAATATTATTAGGGTTATGTGTGTATCTACTTAATTTACCCAGAGCTCTACATACTTTATTTGGGGCCATTAGATCCCCTACATTTACCTCAAGTGTATGCTAGCTAGCATCCTATAGAGTAGATGTCACGCCCTAAAACTCATACTAGTAGAACCATGAATTTCAATACTTGCCATTAACACTTTTCATTCATTCATCCATAACTTGTATAAAATTTTCATTTTTTTTTCATTCATATGCAATGGAATTGCATATTAACACATAACCATTCACATTCTTATAAGTCTGACCTATATAAAATTCTATATTCTATAAATCATAATCCTATAAATAATCCATAAACATAGTTTGACATTATCATTAAAATAAACCAATAGTCTAACATAAACTAAACCATCAACTGAAATCAATATAAACTAAAATTCACAACTTATTACATTCCTTGAATTAAACTAAAAATAACTAAAGTTTATTACTAAAATGATTGAATCAAAGTCGCATGGCATAATCAAAATCCATCTAACTCTCTAATCCTGCATATCCAAACTACTACTCAGCTACCTCCTCATCATCCACAGTGTCAGATTGGGGTAAGTTTGACAAACTCAATAAGAAAATAGTAAACTAAGGAAACATTGGATCAAGACTTAACATGATTATAAAAAATTAAATATATACTTTTCATATTTAGTAAACAATATACAAAATAATATAATTTATAAATCAATCTTTTACAGTACTAAGCATTTTATATAAATTACAATTTAATGTACAGAATGGAAAAACAATGTTAATCATATACTTTTAACTAAAATATAACAAAACAAAACATATATCATATCAAAACAAAACATAACTTATATATGAAATCAAGCCAGTACATATAACAATTCGCACCATTTATCCCCCGGTGAAAAGGGTCAGAATAATTCACACCATATACCCAGTGAGATGGGTTACTCTATCAATTAAGCTAGTAGTGATGATCCATAACAGTTCACACCATATATATACCCGGTGAGGTGGGTTTAACAATTTATGCCATATACCTGATGAGGTGGGTTGCATCAATAAGTCCCCTTGATGAATAAAGTGTCTTTATAATATAACATATTATTCCCTTCTAGTTTCAATTAAGCAATTAAATCATATAACATTTATAGATTCTTTACATAAGCTAATTCAATATAAAAATAACAAAATATGTTTGATCCACCTAAGCACAATTTATAGAACATATTTTCAAAACATTACAAATCTGTCCAGAATAATACTCCTTGAAAATCATGAATAATAATAGAAGAAAATAATACTTTTTATTTGAAAAATGGTGTTTCAAAAATATTAAGAACCTATACCATACTAACCTAAAACAAAGCATATAGGTTCCATTGCAAATCAATACACAAATGCTTTTAAACATATGAACAGTTTCAAAACAAATCATAGAACATATCTTTCACTTTTAAGAACAAAACTCCTTTTTTAAACTCTTAATTTGTCTTTAAAATATAGTTCTATATATAATAACGGTGCAAAACGGATTCAAAAAATAGATTATAGCTTACTAGAATCTTAAGGAATTGAAAAAAAAATCATAAAATACTTGTATTCTTTTAGTTTCAAATCATATCTTTAAAAATTCATATTTTAATAACCTTAGGCAAAACAAAGCTAGTGAAAAACGATTTAAATCTAGATCAAAACGATTAAAATCTTTTGCATAACAAAAAAGCATGGATCTAATAACCTAAGAATTCAAAACAAAACAATGGTTTACATGTTCTCTTACCTCTTGGTGTGCAAAAATGTTTCTATACTTTCATTCTTCAGAAAATTCCCAAAACATTTGTAAAACATAGTTTTTTCTCTTTCTCTTTCCCTTGTTATTTGATCTTTCTCTAGTGTTTTTATGTATCTTTGGGTCATGTTCAATCTCTTATATAGGTCCAACCCCCCAAAAAGATGATTTTCTAAAACTAGTCTCAATGAGCAATCGATCAAGAACTTAGGTGATTGATCGGGCTACCTAGGCCGGATCGATCGCCTGGGCTGAATTTTTTTCTTCTATTGGACCTTCACTCATGAAATCACTTATATATTTTAGTTTAGTGTCAGTTTCGCTCACCATTTATTTCGTTAGACTCTAAACTTTCGTGCATATCCAATGACATAAGTTTGCTCATAGATTCTTCTTGTATTTTCATTGGTGTCTCTCAAAAGTTGTGTCAAATTATAGATCTGTATATATGCATTTAAATGGTCCTAAGTGCATGTGGAATGTATGTATTATGCATCTACAGTATAAATATGACAATGTATAAGATACGTGTGAATAAGTGTGGAGTGTTACAGTAGAAATAATTAAATTTATAAAGAAAGTGACAAGTGAATAAGTGTCACGCTCTGAAAACGGAATCTCCTTACCATGAGATACAAGTTCGGGGTGTGTCATCTAGTGTCACATATCTGGATTCAGGCTCAAACCACAGTTCGTTACATCAGACCTCTAAAGTTTAACAAAGATTTAACTTGCCCCTATAGATGTCTTTGGGGACAACGGTGGAGAAGCTAGAGTGGTGACATGGGAGACTCTTATTGAATCATGCAACGACCATTTGAGACCAAGACAAAGTAGGTCCAAAGACCTGCATTGTTGAGAGTTTAGGTTGCAACGATTTTCCTATCTAAGAAAGGTTTCTTTTTAATAGTAGTGCATAGTTTGTGTAACCAAAGATGATAGGAGAAAAGTGCCCCACTGAGTGTGCCAGAAATTTGTACGCATTATATTTCTTTGTGTGTGCAAATTACCCATTCATGGAATGGTTTTATTTATTTGGGGGATTTTACACTTCTCTGTATCTGAATGTTCGAATCCATTAATTATTATCCTCTATAAGAGAGGATAAAACCTCTTATTTAGGCTTACAATAATAAAATAAAGAAAATTTTCATTGCTACTTATATCACGTATAATTTACAAGACTATAACCATCATCTTGCTGAAGACATCTCTCTTGCTTGGGATTCCCTGTAGCTACTTGATTCCTTGAAGTCTAGTCGTATGACTTGGATCTTAATGATAGAGATGCTAGCTTGGAGATGCGATTCTAAAAATTGAAAAGTTTCTCAAAAAAATAAAGGTCCTTAGTACATGTATGAAGTCTTATATTTATAAGAAGCTTGTGGTGAGTTGTAGATTTTATCTGTAATATGTATCTCTTCCTTGTTTTTAGGGATTAAGCCTCATCTTTAAAGAATTAAGCTTATCTTGATCATTATATATTCCATGGACGAATGGCCGTATGGCTTGATTCCTCTCCTATAGACACAATTGTAGGTTCGGATATATATGATAAGACTTATCTTTAACGGTATGGATATATCTACTGTAAAGGCATGTGTGTGTGCATGCAATTGGCAATCCCATAAACAAAAAGTGTATTGTTTATAGTTGGGTTAGAGTTTGTATTTGTACATGTCCAAGCCCAAAAAACAATAAAAAAAGACCATATACCTATTTATCTTTATCTTTTTATATAATAAGCAATAAAAAGACCACCATAAAATAAGTTATTTCAAACATGAGGCTAACTGTCGATCCACTATGGGCTAATGCAAAGCTCTTTTGGCCCAACGAAGCAATAAAAGACCTTCAAGCCTAAAACTAAAGCTAAAGGCAAAGCTACCAATAAAATAAGAGGTAATGGACAAGGTTCACAAAAAGCAAAGATGTAAAATGAAAATGAGGAAAGCACAGTAAAATTAAAGAGAACACCAAATTGAAGTGTTATAATTAACAAAAGATAAGCTACCAACCTAAACAAAATACAAATTAAATCTCTCCCTAATTCTCATATGTTTGTGTGTTTTGGGGCTTTATTTACTCATTCACTTATACCATATTGGGTTGTGGTTTTAGAAACAACCAATCACATATTGAGGGATTGAATGGGGTTCACCGAGTTTTATCATATTTTTTAAGGGAAATTAGAAAATGTACATGGGGAACAACATTAAAGTAGACTTACTTGACATTGGTACATACCAATTTCAGTTACAAGAAAAACACGTGTTGATCCTTTGTGACTTACATTATGTTCCTGTAGTTCATAAGAACTTGTTTAATTTTTGTATTGGTTGGTTTAGGTTTTAGTTTACAATTTCTAGTTGTTAGTATTACTATTTCCTTTTGATTTGTTTTATATGGCAATGGGCATGCTGTGGATGGTTTCTTTTTACTATATACAGATGAATCTTTAGTTACCTCATATTATGGTCATGATTCTATCTATTTTAATGGCCTCCTCAAGTGATAACATTGAAATTCCCTGTCCTAAGCTATCCTAGAGGGGGGTGAATAGGATATTCGATTTTTAATACTTCTTTTGCTACTTTGTTTCTTTTCTACGATGAAAAAATGGTAAAGTTGAAAAGACAATTAGTTCATATAATTCAAGCATAATGAAAATTCACATCACAAGATCACATAGAGAGTTTAAAGTGGTTCAGCACTACGGGCCTACATCCATTATCGAAAGCTCTTCACTGAGTTGATTAATTTTATTAATAATATTGAACAATATTATAGGGGAGATTAATCCAACAAAAAAACCTGCACACCTTACGGTTTGGTGTTTACCCCCAATGTCTCTGGTGAGGGTAATAAGAAACATCTCCGGTGTCCCCAATGAAGGCTCAACAATTATAAATAGATATGTTTAGAGAAATAAATTTCTTTGTTCAAGCATGCCTCTTAATAGGCTGATTTTACTATGATCAAAGATCTCAGTAAGTGCAGAGGTGATTCTCTACACATTCAGATGTCTCTTAATGGGCGAATAAATACAATTAATTTGAAGAGATAATTTGCTATCTAATGGTATATGTTAATATATAAATCAACCTATTTTAAACCAACCATTTCAAAATAAATAACCACTATTAATGGTATGATTTAATAAATTGAAACCCTAGCTTTGATTACCTCAAATGCGGTTAGCTTTTAAAGTTTTTCATTATGGTTTTACGGGATTGAACCTATTAATCACAACTCTTTAATGAGGATGGATCATTTGTTTAGTATAGATTCGTGATTCAAGCCCCTTATATGCAGTAACCAAGATTTTTAAAGCAGTAGATAGGATTTCTTTTATTCTCTTTGAGCATTCTCTTTTTCAAGGTTCTTTCTCTTCAAGTAACTGTAATTTCATTGAAGATTGGATATAAATATGGTCTCAAATACCTTATAGAAACATACCAAAATTGGCTAAAAAAATATTGCAAAATAGTGGAAAAAATAGAATTTTTTTTAAATTTTCCACTCATGATCGGTCATGTCCTCAATCAGGACTGATTAGGGCTCCCACCCTTCAGGGTGCCTTCTGCTTGACTGGTCATGATTGAGGCATGACCGATCTCGCCTTTTGGGGCTGCTAAACTCGAAGGTTCCGTCATGACCGGTCCCGCCTGGAACTATGATTGGTCATGGCACCCACCCCAAAAGGGTGTTCTGCCTGACCGGTCCTAATGGACCAATGACCGGTCATCTTTAGTGTATTTTGATATTTTTCCTTCTTTGAGTCCACTCTCTCCGCCATTTACTGCAAGGGCTTGTTCTAAGGTTTTGGGATGTCTCCTACTCAAAACATGCTATGTTTTTTGGTAGGTCATAGTAAGTATACCAATTTTACTTGTTCACAGACCTTTATGATCTTGAAGTGCATGGTCAAATCTGAAGATAGCTTGGCTTTTCTAAGTGTGAACCTTTAGGTACAGTTGATGTGCCTTGAGTTGTTCTTCATGTGTTTTAGCAATGTGCTTTATTTCTTGATACGTGTCCAACCTTTTACCCACACACATTTGCACTACACATCTATATTTTGACATGGGTTTGACAATACATTAACAACTTTTGCTTATTACTTAGTTAGATGATATGCTAGACTAAGATATATTGTATAGGATATGATGAAAAGGTTAGTCAGAGAATTTCTACTAGGCCCACTCACTAAAGTGGATATTCCTACTTGCAAGAATTGTCTAGTTAGGAAGTCGGGTAAAAAGTATTTTGGAAAGACAATGCATACAAATGGTCTTTTAGAGTTAATCCATTACGATACCTATTGACCATTTAATACAAGGACACGAAATGTAGCCTATTATTTCATCATATTTATTAATACATGTAATACAGTTATGTCTAATTAATCTTACATAAGTTTGATGCATTGGATTTATCTAGAAAACATATGCTAAAGATTGAAAATTAGTCAAATCAATGAATTAAAACCCTTAGGACTTACCACAGATAAAGTACTTATTAAAGCAATTCAAAGGGATCTGTAAAAGAAGAGCATTCATATATAGTTAATAATCATTATGCTCCATAATAGAATAATGTATCCGAAAAAAAGAATTGTACTCTTTTAGATATGGTGAAGTACATGATGGTGCATGAAAGCCTCTTAATTAGTTTTTAAGGAGATTCATTGTTGACTACAATCTACAACCTTAATAGAGTGCCCTACAAATATGTTTCTATCACTTCTTATGAGATATGAGCTTGAAGAAAAGTCAATCGTAATTACTTTTAGCATTGGGGATCCCTAGGTTTATTTGTGTACCGGTACACAAGACTAGTAAACTTAAGATGAGAGCAAGGAAAATTATCTTTATTAAGTATTCTAGAAATTCAAAATTCTATATCTTTGTCTATAAACAAGATAATGGTAGGTTCATAAAGATATAGCCACGAGATGTCAATCTTATCGAGGATGATTTTCCAAACAAGAAGAAAACTATAACGACTTTAAACTTCTAGAAGATAGATAAGTCCAGAGGTGGTTCTCAAATAGCGTTTCCCATTAAACTTGATTAGGGTAGAAGTCAAATCTTGAATGAACTAATGATTGCCAATGATAATGGGAGTATTCCATTTAATGAGAGCATACCTAGTGGGAGTGTATTAGTCAATAGGAGCACACCACCTAATGTGATGACAAATCTCAAGCCCTATAGAAGCAAATATAGGATAGTAATTCATTGTTGATTTAAGATTGAAGGGAAATCATTCATGTGCGTTTCCATTGATGATGATGATCATATATCTTATGAGAATGCACTCTCATCATTTGCTTGTAGGGAAATAGACAACTACTATGCAAGTTAATATTAGTTTCATGGTAAAGAATCAAATTTGGGTACTTATTGATCTTCTGTCAAACTGCAAGGCTGTAAGAAACAAATAAGTTATGAAAGTCAAGCATAAGGCAAATGGAACTATAAAAAGTATAAAGCTCGACTGGTGGTGAAAAGTCATACCCAACTAGAGGATGTAGATTATAAGGAGAGGTTCTCACCAATGGTAAAAAAATTCTTCGATCCACCTCATTTTAGCCAATTATCACACATTTTAGAGTTGAAAATCTACAAATTGAATGTAAATAATGCATTTCTTAATAGAGAAGTAGATAAAGGGATCAATGTAAGAGCTTCATTATTGTAAGAAAATAGTACAAAGTATGCAAGCTAAAGTAATCTATCTATGGATTAAAACAATTATATTAGGCAATTGTTCATTCGGTTTAGTTGAACTTATGATGATCGAGAAAGACCATTGTGTATGTCAAAAGATCCAATAAGAATTTCTTAATGCTTGCATTTTATATTATCAACATTTTGTTGGTTAGGGATGATATGGAAATGATCATCATCACTCAAAATTAGTTGTCCATCAATTTTGAGATGAAAGACTTAGGTGAGAAAACTTCGTGCCTGAAGTTAAAGATAAACCATGAGCACTTAAGAGTTTCCTTGTTTTATCTCAAAAGACTTTGTAAATGCATTGATGCTCTTATTCAAAAGGGTCATACTCTGAACCTGAACTTATGTCCTAAGATGGATTTAGAGTTGAAAAAATAAAAGATATTCCTTATGTGAATGTGATTGGTAGTCTAATGTATATTATAATATATACTTGATTGAACATGAACTTTGCAGTACAATTGGTCTGTCATAATCAATGCAATCTTAGATTAGCGCATTGGAATGCAATGAAGCGGATTCTTACTTGTGTGAAACTCTAGAGTCTAGATTATATGTGATGTTTTCAAGGAGAAAACTTGGCATTGGGAGGCTATAATGATGCAATATAGAGTGGCAATTTAGTTGAACGGAGATCTGCATCTAGTTACTTTGTTTGCATTTGGTAACACTCCCTGAGTTTTAAAATACTGATTATGGATTCAATCAAGAATGCATTCTCCAGAGTTAACTCCATAATTAGAAAAGTGTTTGGTTTGGTGGAAAAGAACATAAAATCTTAATGAAGAAGATGAATACGAAGATGATGATGAAGAAGTAGTATAATCTGAAATTCCTACCTCTATACCCGACTTGATACTGGAGGGGGTGAATGGGATCTACTAAATGTTCTTAATTAATTTAATTTAATTCTAAGTCCTTAAATGTGAACTAACCAGAAGTACCACAATTGCAATGGATTGAACAATAAGGAATTGGTACAAGTGAAATAGTAAGTATTGCAATAGTCGTTATTCCATTCAACTTAATTCAAATTGCCTTTCTTACTTAGCACATGAATTAGCTCAAACAAACAATCCTTTTTTGTAACTCATACAACTTTACTTAGTCTATCACAATTTAGTGAGACTACTTGAGAAGCAATATGATGTTTAATTCAGTATAACTTAATAATCCTAATTTCGAATTACCATATGCTAGGATAACATTGAATAATAATAATATACCAAGATACTTGGAAATGATTGAATGTGATACTTTAGTTTAGGTCCAATTTTATGAATTAAACATGTAGTTGCATCATAGATTTTCAAGAGCACAATTGAATCATTTAAGATTTGCAATGTTCAAATAATGATAATTAAGAAAACAAAAGTGTGAGGCACAATCACACACAATGAACACCGAGGTTTATAGTGGTTCGACGACCATTCTGGTCCATATTCCACGACGGAAAGCTCGTCAATGAGCTGGTTGATTTTATTAATAGATTATTATATTAATCTATTACAGGGAAGATCAACAACCTCATATTGACTTACAAGTAATCACAATTTACCAATCACCTTGCAAGTTCCACACTTAGTGACTTCGGTGGGTGTGCACGTCCAATGACTTTGGTGGACACTTCAAGTAGCTTCCAGTGACTATGGTAAAGCTTTAATACAAATAATGGAGAATTTCTATCATTGTGGTGTTGCCTCTTCTATATACTATTATGCCAATCTCCCTCTTCTTCACTTTGGAGAGTCCTTCTAATTGAAGGTGTACCAAGATTTACCAACTAGGCTTAGCTCTCCAGGGATTTCTAGGGTTGGAGATCTCCTACTCAAGACCTAACTAAGATTTACCAAAGTTGAAGAGCTCCAACGTCAAGTATGAATGCCTCTCACACAGAATAGATAGATTTACCAACAAAGCACATACAAAAATTTGAACTTTTGAGCATAGAACCTCTTCTCTTCATGTAAGATCGATACCCTAATAGTGGGAGGGCAGGGCCTTCTTTTATGTATAGAGGGTGAAAAACCCTAGATTTGGAAGGCTCCCAACTGTAAAAAGAGATCTAGTTGAGAATTTGCATTGTGGTAAAAAAATTCATTTTTCTTGATAGTATGATCGATCCAGACCTGTTTGCTCGATCAACTGGGTTTTTGATTGGTGGAGGGTCTCAATGTTTTACTGAGCATTCAAGTCAATCAATTGAACCCATACTTTAATCAATTGAATAGCTCAATTGATGCAACTTAAGTCTCAAGTGATCGAGACTTGTCAAATCACACATTTTGACTTTTTGGTCCAATTTGTGTGTCACTCACTTCTAAAGCTATGGGCAAGTCTTCTAAGTACCAACTATGGTCATTTGGCTTGATCTTTCCCATACACACTTACCTTACCAACCTTGTCATGAGAATTTACATTTGAGGTTCAGTGGTTGATTCCTGGAGATGCACTGGCTTGATATAAGATTGCATGTTTGACTTTGTGTCTTTAGTGTCTCTCACATTTTTCTTCCGTGGTCCTCTCTCTTCCATGATTTCATGATTTGCCTTATGAAGCTCATCTCTATTTAGACTTACATGGCTTAATGCATTTACAATAACACATAAACAACCATGTAGTTACATACTAGGACCATTACAAACATGTACTTTTCATACACAGAATGAAGTTGACACAAACACTACATTTTACTTCAACAAAATTGGCATAAAAAATAAAAAGAATCGAGCCAAGGAATCAAAGAATCTACATTTTGTAGCTCCAAAATAATGACACCAAAATGGATTTTTTAGAGTGGAACCCATGGAGAGAATCTGCCATTACCAAATGACATTTTTGACTCTTTTGGATTCTTTAGAGCGGAGAATTTGAGAATCACTCTTTTGGACTATTACCAAATGCATCCTTTTTCTATTAGTAGGAGCAGTTTCCTAGAGTAGTAAAAAACAATCTTGCATTGCCTTATTTAGCAATAGAGTTAGGGTACATTTCTTGTAGTGTTACTATGTAAGAGGTTGTTTGACTTCATAGTTTTTTTTAACGATATGGAATCATAGAAAGTACCAAGGATCTCATTATTATTTATGATGATAGTATGACATCACTGTGGGCCTCGATTTTTGCATGACGGGTAAATCCCTTTGAAAAGAGACTTGCCTATCGTAGGAAATATTCCACGTGACTTGGAGTCACCACCGGCCTTTTTAATGATGTGGCTGGACATCAATTTTGAAAACAAAACAAGTTAAAGTTTGAAAATTGTTTGAAATGTCTGACTTCGCATTTAAACTGGTCGGCTTCCAGAGATTCCTAGATAAGTTATTTGTTTATGAATTGGGGAAGGTGTTAGGCACCCCACCTCATTTGCTTTCGTGGTTTCCTACTTTAAACCCGTTACAGTCTAGTGGTCGACTTGATTTATTATTTATTCATCTCACCCATTGCCTTTTATTTCATTTTATTGAAATTAAGCAGAGAATCCACATGTCATTTCTGCTAAAATTTCGACAGCATAATGACTATAATATAGACCCCCTGAGGATGAATAGTGATCCCCATGTCACTTCTTCGATAACCTAACAGTCCATAATGACAAAAAGACACTCCAAATATATCATACATCCACTACATCATTGCTGTCTACCTGACAGCTCCGTATCCACAACCACTTACATCCATCACATATATAATTAACTTAAATAAAATGAATTAATTTGCATAACCTAGCAAAATCCATGCTTGTTAAATGTAAGGTTAGTGGTCAAGACCACCCATGTGGTGTGATCATTGCAATTGCACCTGAGACATAGTCCCAAGCTGCCTACATACCCGACCTTGTGATTCGGGTGTTCCTAGGGTTTTGTCGGGATCAAACTACATGTAGGTCTAGGGGTTGTGCAAATCTCGGTAATCAAGTACGTCTGACTATGAGAGTGATTCAGGGTAGATTCATTTTAGATTATTTGTACACTTCAGAGTACTCCGCGCCGAGTGATTGGTCCCGCATATCCCGCATTCTTATTCCGAACTGGTATAGCCAAACCATCATCATATGCTCTTGAAAATAACATAGTTTAACAAGTAGGCAAGTGCTCTATTAGATGCAATTAAGATAATATAATGAAGTGGGCAAACATACCTTTTTTTGGATGCTTTACACGTGGCCAATGAGACTATGAGAGGTTAGTACTAAATAAAGACACTTGATTACATGTGAGAGTAGTAGAATAGAACCAACATGTAAATGAATAAGTTACTTTTTTATTTAAAGAAAGAGATCAAATTGGATTTAACACACATGAAGACATCAATCACAACAAATTATAGGGTTAGATATGCCTCCTATTGAATAGCAAAAAAAGTTGTGGTGCTGACATTAGATGAAAGGGGAAGATTCAAACAGCTAAGGAACTTAACATGTTGAATTTGAGAAGAACCCATAAGGACAATACCTTGAAACTTCATTATTTCATCTTTAACCGAATTGAATTATGAATATAAAAAATGTTTCATAACTTAACCAAAAGATAGAGAAGGCTTTTCAAAAGAATCGTATCCACTCACATATATAACACCCATAAAACCAAAATAAATAAAAAAGACAAAATTTACTTCAACTTTCAAAGCACACCTAATCTTCTAATGATGACAAGATCTCACAACGGATGCCTAGTTTACCACCATGGCTGATGACAAAGGTGTCAATGAAAATATATAGATACAAATATGGGTATAAACACACAACTTAATCAACTCAAGATAACATGAACAATACAAATATGTTAATGAAATTCCCCATTTTCTACTTATCATGAGCAATACAAAATAAAAAAAAATCAGAAGATATCCACTTAGTATACGTGTTAAAACAAGATGGTGAAAGAAGAAGCACATCACAAAATTGAGAGAGACACCAAAACACTTTGCACTCTAGGTAGCAACATAAAATATTCGTACAAACACCCAAATCAGCCTGTAATCTTATTTCATATAGCATCATTCCTGAAACTGAGAAATAATATGCCCCAATTTGTTAAATGAGAAGAATAATTACAATTATATCACTAATCAACAAATAAAGGGAAAATTAAGCAGTAACCATGTTATACTTGAATAAGATGGTTAGACAACTTACCTGAGATACTTATGAATGAAATAATCTGAGATACTCATGAGTAAAGAGAGAGACTCATATTCCCTGTTGCATATATAGTTGTGGCTGTCTTCTGATGCCTTCACGGTGGGACAGAGAATGAGGCTGAATTTGTTGTTCTTTTTTTTTTTTGGGGAGGATGAAGTGGGTTTGCTGTTGAGACAGGGGCCTTGGTGGGAGTTTGGAGCGTGGAGGATGAAGGGGGAAATCAAAGAGAGATTACAGAGAGTAATAGAGGGAGATAACCAGTTGCTGTAGAGAGAAAGAAAATAAAAAATAAAAAAAAGGAAAGAGAGAGAAATGAGAGGGTAAGCCGGTAGTTGGTAGAGAGAGGAACATGAGGGGGTTAGTTTGTAGGGAGAGAATGAGAATAGGGGGCATTTATAGAGAGAGAAAATAGAGATAGAGAGAAAATCATAGGGGTGTTGCATGAGGGGTTTCTGCAGAGAGAAAGAGGGAGACAATGGTTTGCTAGGAGCGGGAATAGAGAATTAGAGAGGGAAAATGAAAGAGAGAGGTAGAGCTGAGAGGGAGAGAAAGAGGTTAGAGCTGAGAGAGGGAAGTAAAAAAATGGGAGAAAGAGGGGGAACCAGAGGGATAGGGGGTTGCTGGTTGGAGTACAAACGCACAACCACTTCCCCCTTTTGATCTGCTCACGTCCAGGAGAGAAAGACAGAGAGGGAAGAGCTGAGGTGAGCTGAGAAAGGAGAGAGAGGGGTAGATAGTGAGATGGCCAGAGGGAGCAATCACCGGCAGGAAGCAAGCACAACCACCTCCCCTTTCCTTCTGTTGGCATCCAGGAGAGAGAGGGAGCTGGTGAGAGAGAAGCAGTAGCACTTGCGATGCCCCCTCCCCCTCCCACTTCTTCTTCTTCTTTTTCTTCTTCCCCTTCTTCCCTTTCTTCCCCTGCTTCTCCTTCTTCATTTTCTTTTTCCTCTTCTTCTCTCCTCCTCCCTGCGTAACTCTCCAGCGAGAGAGAGAGTCCAAAACCGCCTTTGTTTCACCATCTTTCCCTCTTTTTATCTCTTTTTTTATTATTTTATTTCATTTAGATTTATTATTATTTTTTAGGTGGTTGACACTTTGCAATACTATGCGCCATGTGACAGGACAGACGGGACAAAGGGCACCTTACCATGTGACGAGCCATGTGGCGGGACAGAAGGGAGACGACACCTTGCAATGCCACATGCCATGTGGCAGGACAATAAGGGTATTTTGGGAAATCTTTATAGATTTGGCTCGGGTCAGCTTTTTGGCGCACCAACCTCCGACAGACACGAACTTATAATGCTTTTCAAGGTTCTCGGGCATTCCAAACGCACTAACACAATCAGAATTTGATTCCAACATATGTAGAATGACGAATAGTGATGACACGATAATCCAAGAAATGTTCAGTTGCATTTTGAAGGGGTAAAATGGTCAAATTTCAAATAGGTTAATTCACATAAAATGCAACCTCGGATTTTCTCGGAATGTTGGTTCAATTGGTTCACTTGTCTAGTACTTGATCATGAAATTATATGCAAACTCGCATTCTGACAAATCCTGTATTTCGATTATGGTGATGATTGGGCACTAATGGGGTCTCTCGTGGAAATTCCACAAACGGACTTTTGAGGGTTGAAGAACTTGGGATGTAAGGGAATTAGCTAGATGTCTTTTGGGTGTCAGGGGCACCTCTGTAGGCCCAACAAGTGTTTATACAGGAGGAACAAAACTATAAAAACATGGGTGGTAAAACCATAATTTGTTAGCCAAGAATACTTCACGTAGGAAGGCTTACGAGGGCTAAGAAAATATGAAAATATTATAATTGGTTGTCTGGAAATTGGGTTGTTGCATAATTAACAGTGAATCCCTGAAAATGATGGGTTATTAGAGATTGGTGTATTTCGAAAGAATGAAGACGGTTCTGAAAATCGGAAAATCGGACCCGAGTATAGATTTGCATATAATTTAATGTCTGTAGTACCTTTGCAACCGGAATGTCTGTGAGAAACTTTAAGGGCACGTATTAAACCTCCTAAAGTCCTAAACTTCCTAAACCAGGGTTGCCTAAGGTCTGATCCTAAACATTGTTTTAGAGAGCACATGAGA
>JAOXJP010272050.1:0-34533 GCA_025762735.1 Platanus orientalis | reverse complement strand
GATTTTGATAAACTACTATTGGTTGTAAATTCTTTTCAATTGGTTTTCTGGGGATCAAGAAGCATGGGGATCGAACTGTTGACCTGACTCCAAGCTGTGTTGTTTCCAACCTGATAACTTGCACTTACCATGGTTCCAAGTTTGGGGGCATTGGCGCCTGCAGCATTTTTCTTTGCCTTAATAATCTTATTCCTACCCCTCATGTAAAGCACTCAACGCCACCATAACACTATGATCAGATGCCACCTCTTCCTCTGCACATTTAATGGCTTCCTAATATAAAAAATTGTATTGCGAATTTTGGCTTTTTGAGAATTAGCTTGCATCTCAACAGATAGTATTGTATCCAATATGACCTTATCCTTGGCATGTCTAATCCACCACTTCAAGATATAATGTGGTGGAAGTGTGAAGACATTTGTTGCTTTAAATATAACAAGTGCATGCCTACAAAGAATCCCTTTAGACTCAAACATCCTATAATTGCAACTAGCTCTTTGTTCAGACAAACTAAATGCTACTGCATCACCTTATGTTCTTCATCAAATATTGCAACCTCATAAGTGCTGATTTCCCCATCCTCAACACTTTTTCTAACTGCATGAACAAAAAACTCAAAAATTCCCCTTGGAATAATGTGAACAATTTTATTGTATATGTAGTTACCACTTGTTTTTCTATAGGTAGTGGTGTCTTTTGGACTGGTTTGGTGTAAAAGTTATCAAATTTCTCCTTTGCTTCTTTCTAAAATTGATCATCCAGAACCTTCTCATACTGCTCTGCAAAATCTTGTAAAATAGTTCTTCCATTCACATACCCATCAAAAAGTGAGTTCATAATTCCACTCCATTGGGTTGTAGACATTCCTGAGAAGAACATGTCTTGAAGTATATTGGAACCCATACTTTGTGATCAAGATATAATGGTGGAAGCCAATCATTCCCTTCAACATTGTACTTATCAACAAGTGACTCCCAAGCTGGTTCAAACTCTCCAATGGTCTCTCTTATCTCCAATTGAAATGTTTTTGGAAGTGTACTATATACATGCTGGCCCCAATTCCTTTGTCATTTTTCTGAGGATGTGCCACTTACAATATCCATGGTGGGATTCAAGAAAACCCCTCCCTACTGCATTCTTTATTGCCAAATCATGCTTGGTTATTATTAAGCCTAGTTGGCATCCAGACATTGCTTCAAGCCAGGTCTTAAAAAGCCAAACAAATGTAGATTGAGTCTCATCTACAAGTAATGCAAAACCAAACAATACTGACTTCTTATGGTGACTTAATGCAGTGAATTAAGCAAATGGCATCTATACTAGTTCACTTGGTAAGTCAAAGGCAACCACATCCGAAATGCAATTGTAAGTAATAAGTAATTCTTGACCTCGTGTTAACCTAGAAAACACTGTTTAGACGATTTTCTTCATCAACCTAAATTGCATAAAAGAAAGTCGGTACTTAGAGCCCACACTAACTCAGCTTGATTTAGTGACATAGCAAAAATAGTAGAATTGAAGAAGAAAAGGAAATGCAACAGATGCAAATAACATACACAACATGGTGTTAGGAAACATTAGTGACTAAAAATACGTTATTGCTTCAAAGGTAGTATAGGCCAGTATAAAGAAACACATACGCTTAATTTGAAAAGGTAATCATGATCAGAAGCCATGATAACCAAGCCCTACGCCAATGAATGGAATCAAATTGAAGAAAGCAAGAGTATCAAACTTACATGTAAGGTCCATGTTTAATCTTCCAAAAAATGGCATATTTCCACTATGTTTTGAAACAGAGCCTTTTAAGAATCTACTGCTAGTGAGTGCCCATCTCCCCACCCATCAAAAGTCTAACTCCCGTATGAGCTTCCCCAAGGTTAAACCATAGAAAACCCTGTTTATTTCAAAAGCATAGCCGTAATTGCCTCTATGGAAACCTCTTCCCACATGTTTCCTTCACAACACAACTCTCCATTTTATTGGTGGTCTGGTAGTACGATTTGAATTTTTTTTACCCTAGATTCAATGGGAAATAACTAAAAAGTGAGAACGAGAGAGAGCAGAACAAATGGAAGAGCCCAAAATTTTCACGTTAGGTTTAGGGGTTCACTTCAATGGGGAGAGAGATAGACATAAATAGAGAGAGAAGAAGAAGAAAGAAAGGGATTATGAGGGATTGAGAAATAGAAAACCAAAAAAAATAGCAAATGACAAAAATTATTGACGGGGTTTGTTGAACACCGTATGAATGCATTTGGTTAGCATGAGAGAGAGAGAGAGAGAGCATAAGGGAGAAAAATGGGTTTGCCGAATTGAAGATGGGAGGATAGAGAGAGACTTGTTTGTATTTTAGGGTTTAGAAGAAGTTAGTCAAGAAAATTTTAGTAAAAAATAAATTAAAAAAGCGATTAAAGTTATAGTAAAAAATTTTCAATAGCTATTTTATTAGAT
Source organism: Platanus orientalis (assembly GCA_025762735.1). Classification (NCBI taxonomy): domain Eukaryota; kingdom Viridiplantae; phylum Streptophyta; class Magnoliopsida; order Proteales; family Platanaceae; genus Platanus; species Platanus orientalis. Next base: position 32,079 of record JAOXJP010272050.1, on the reverse strand, counting down.
TAATTATTACATAACCAAAAAACTATAGCAAAAACTGAGAATTTAACCATGGTTTTTTAGATCCGTAACAATTTAATTAAATTTTAATTCATAGAGTTACATTTATATTAAGCGTAATATTAAAATAGCTATAGTTACAATTTTATTTAACCATAAGTAAATAAGTGTAACTATAAACCTATTTTGTTGTAGTGTTAGCTATAAATCTTTTTTTCGAGTTAGAGTAAGAGGTACATATCAACATAGGTATCGGTGTCTAGAGACTATGAACCAATCATTGGTATAACAATCCAACATTCACAATAGCTAGCAAACCTAAGTCCTATGAACTAAACTCCTTTAATGTCAATTGGCTGAAATTATTATCCACGTCTCTTTCTAAATATCATCATCATTTTATCGGGTTGGCACCTTTTCGGTCATGTGTCATACCTAGATACTCATGAGCGCTTTAAATAACTAACCTAAGATCTCATAAAAGTCGACCCTACCCCCACAACTAAATAACTAAATCTATCAAGTGTATATTGTAATTAAACACACTACTCATCAAGGGCTATAAATTCATTAAGAGTTTCAATACTCATCATTTTAACATTACAGTATTCACTATCCATTTGAGTTGCCCAATGACTTGTTTTTATCCAAATGAACCTCCTTCATGGGATCACCAATCGTATAGGTTAGATTACCATCACCATCAAATCAAGGTTTAGGCTTAAGCCTCATCCCTCTCAATGTCTTTTTCATTAACCCTCTAGTCAGTGCTTTAGTGAGAGGATCTGCTAAATTTTTTTTGACATTACATAATATAGTGATATAACCCTCTCACTAACTAGTGATTCACCACGTTATGTCTTAGGTGTACATGTATGTTTTTTTCATTACGGTTTTTGCCATTTGTTTAAGTAATTGCAGCTTGGTCATCACAGTGTAAAGACATTGACGATATCGATTTTGTCTACATAGTGACATCAGCTAGTAGACTTCTAACTCATTTGGATTTATTATATGTTTTCTTCAAGGCAATAAATTTTGTATTCATGATCGACATAGCTTTATAGGTTTTCTTTATTGATTTCTATGAAACCGTTTCACCTTCTAATGTAAATATATAACCACTGGTGGATTGTGTATCCTCTAAATTTGAAATATAGTTAGCATCGCAATACCCTTTAAGTACTAATAGAACACTACTATATAATAATGCTAAATTAATAGTACCTCTCAAATACTTTAAAACTCTCTTTATAGTAATCCAATGTTTTTCATTAGGGTTAGAGGTGTACCTACTTAGTCTCCCTACCGCATTTTCTATGTCTGATATAGTATCATTAGCTAAGTTAGACACCCAATTATCTAGGTAAACTCCTTCTTTATAAACAATTAACCTTTGTTTTTCTTTAAGTGCACACAACTATCATAAGGTGCTTGTACATGTATCTCATCAAAGTGGTTAGACCTCTTTAACATGTTTCCTAGATATTGTCATCAATTCAAGATCAATCATTCACTCGTTTTATATATTTTAATTCCTAAAATTACATCTCTCTCTTTTAGGTCCTTCATGTTAAACTTAGATTTTATGAATTTTTAAATATTTTTTACCACTTCTAGACTAGTGTCTGTGATCAACACATCATCGACATATAGGCGGATTATTATGCTAATTTCCTAGAAAACATTTTATATACACATGTATTTGAATCATTAATGGTGAACCCATTTTCTACAAGTGTTTTATCATTTTTTTTACCATTATTTTGACACTTATTTCAACCCATATATTGATTTAACAAGTTAACACACCTTGTGTTCTTGTCATTGGACCATAAACCCTTCATATTGTGATATGTATATTTTTCATTCTAAATCACCATTTAAGAACGTTGTCTTAATATCTATTTGGTGCACAACCAATTTGTAGATTGAAGTTATAATTATCATGTTATTATGGTTGTTATCCTAGTAACATGAACATATATATCAAAATAGTCTATACCCTTTTTTTGCCTATTGTCTAAGGCCACAATATAGTGCCATCAGCTTTCATTTTATTCTTGAAAACCCACTTACTTCCAATAGTCTTGATGGGTAAAGGAAGGTAATTATAGATTGCTACATATATTCTAATTCACACTTTAAAGCTTTTCTTTATAGGGCAACATCTAGTAGAGTTATAATTTGTCGATAAGCTATCGAGTCTCCATCAACCAGATGACAAATATACCAATACAATAGTTCTTTATGTTCCAATAGATATGTGATAAAAGTCATCACCCAAGTTTGTGCATTCCTTCATTCTTTTACTTTTTCTAGGTTCTACATTACTTTCCTTTTTTATTATTCTGTTAATTTCTATAATGTTTTTAATATGATTGTTAAGAGTTTGATTCTCTATAAAAAATACATTTTTAAAGACTTTTGCAACTTTTGACTCTATTATTGTGTTTGGTTCTAACATGTTGTCTACAGTTTTAAGTACCAAAAACCTATAGACTACTGCATAATTATGTGGATAACCTTTAAAGACATGATCATTGGTCTTTTGTTATAATTTTATTTTTTTAGGATTTGACAGTTCTAATTTGGTCAGACGCTCCCATACTTTCAAGTATTTAAGGTTAAACTGATAGTTTTTCCATAATCCATAAGGTGTTTGGCCAATCTTTTTATATAGTATTCTATTATGAATATGACAAATGGAAAAAATTGTTTCCCTCACATATTCAATTGTAAACTTGAAATAATCAACATGACATGAATTATTTTTTTTAAAGTTTTATTCTTGCATTCTGTTATGCCATTTGATTTTAGTGCACAAGGCATAATCATTTCATGAACAATTCTATGTGACACAAAATAACTTTCATATAGGTTAGAGTCATATTATTCACCTCTATCAATTTTAAGTATTTTAATGATTTATCCAATTGGTTAGAGTTTCACGAATAATGCCAACATTTAGGTTTTCTACATACAAAACGCTCCCCTTTTAGATTCTTATCATTGTTAAAGTTCATCTTAAACTTTTTGATTTTGTTATTTTTTGAAAAGTCTATATTTCATCTTACTTGTTTTCTTTTTATTTCGCTATTTTTATATCATATTTGTGTATGTTATCGTCTCCTTAGATTTTTGTGTCCTCTCTTTCAAACGACTGTTCTCTTTCAGATCGAATGTATTAATAGTTCTTGTAAAGACAAAACTCTTTATTTTCATTCTCATGTTATTTTGATAGTCCTTTAAAAAAGGAGACAATTTCTAAATGAGAATTCGAACTACAAACCTCTTTACTTTAGGCATTATATTTGGTACCAGTTGAGTTATCAAGTTCTAGTACTCGTGAATCTGGGTTATTACAAGTTCGTCTTTTATCACTGTAAAATCAAAGAAGTTACTTATGATGTGTTTTTTGTTCCTTTCGTCTTTTATTTCGTATGTTTTTTTTCTAGAGCCAACCTGACATCTCTAACGTATTCATATACACAATAGATGTCATATAATTCATTCGATAAGGCATTAAGGATTGCATTTAAGTATATTTTTTTGCCCTATTTTAGTTAAACGATGTGTCAAACCTTACAAGTTATAATTGATAAGTGGATTCTTGGATCTTTAATTAAAAAAATACATATGTCACTAAGAGATTGAAAGCATAACAATAATTGTTGAATAGAAGCAGATAATGACCATACAACACAACAAATATAATTTGTAATAAGAAAGTAAACAAAAAGAATTATCGGTATAGTTGAGGCGTGTTTAGCACTGCCCTTAAAGTCATTTGCACCTTCCTCTAAATGATGCAATATGAGATAATGGTGATCACCTCCAAGGTACAATGAATTCTCAGTCACCTATAGACCTTGCACACGTCTTAAGTTGTACTTCAACGATTCAAATCTCAAAATTTAAAAGGGGTACCGAACAACGGTGGCTTACCTTTTTGGGATGCCCCATCTTTTTATATAATGTCTTTTAGATTTATTGCTCAAATTGCATGTACCATATATATGACACTATGAACATAAGAAAAACTTTGATTAGAAAATATAAAATAAAGTAAAATAAATTACATATAGATATGTGTGTACACACACCACCACGACGTTACAACCTGATCTGACGTAACTCTGTTTGGTTCGACGTTTGCACGTAATGCAAACAAAAAATTAACAACAACCCACTTCTCTTACAATTCTTTACCCCCTTAAGCACTTTGCTCCTAATTATAAGGAGATGAAGGAACTTCTTCCAAAATAATGTAGGACTAAAGTTTCAAGGCGAAAAAATAAGTGAATTGATGGAGAAGGGAGCCACTAAAAGTCACAAAATTCTCAAATTTTCCTCCACTCTTTTGGCTTTAAAACAAGTGGGTTTAAAATCTAAATGGGCTAACTTGGCCCATTTCCACATAATCAAAGATTCAAATATCTTTAACTATAAAATACAATACATATGAACCCCAACGAAAATTACTTTTTTTTTTTGCATTCATCACCAAAATATGAATGATGATATAAATTATTTAATTTATATAAGGTCTAAAATGATTTCATTTCTAATTTAGCTAACAAATCAAGAATGTGCTTGGTAGCTACCTGTAACGTAATCATTTCATTTTATTTATAGTTATAAGGTGATGGTTCAAAATGAACTCAGTCAGATTTATATTGTTTTGTTAACTAAAATTAGAAATGAAATCATCTTAGGTTCTTTTATAAAATGGAATGATAAATATTATCATTCATATTTGGCTGTGAATGAAAATCAATCCATTTCAAATTAATACGAATCTAAATGAGTTCATTTTCAACCATCATATTATGGCTTCAAATGCATTGGGAATCTGAAAATCAAATGATTTTATTACTAGTGTCTGCCAGACACGACTTTAATACAACAACAACAAACAACCTTATCCCAACCCTCCTCCTTTATCTGAGCTTGGGACCGACAATGTCTGAAAATATAAACATTGGTAGAGTTAAACACAACCTTAATATGAATCTAAATAAGTTCATTTTGAACTATTACCTTATGGCTTCAAATGCCATGGGAATTTAAAACAAAATGATTTCATTACAGATGGTAACTTAACACAACCAGAGTGAATATGTGTGTTTGTTCATGATTTTGAGGAGCATATGTTGACCTGGTTCAATTGACCCATTAGCCAATCTGCCCTCTTTTTTATTTATGTCAATGATGATAAAAATGAAAGCCAATTAATAACAGTGACGAGTTTAGAAAAGTAATGGCCAAAACCGAGTTCTTCAATCCCTAACCATCAGTCCCATGTAGACTGGAGGGGCCCGTTTGGATGCAATGGAATTACTAACGTCTAATCATTAACTTAAATGTCTCAAAACAAGTCTTTTATGGATGGACCCAACTGATTTTTTTAAGGGAAAATGATGTTCAACAACCGAACCAGTTTGAATTGGGCATTTCTCAAACCAACTTTGTTTTGTCAATCAATTGCAAACTCTAGGCAATGACATGAACAACCTAGTGAAGATGATGATTTGGGTTAGCGAATCAACAATCTTTGGTAGTACCATCAATTAGAATTAAATTTAAAAGGATAAACCCTAGTAGCCAATGCCCCCTAACATGTGTGGTCACAACATCGCCCTTTCCAAGAGTGAAGTCTTTGGTTGAATCCTCCTAACAACATCCCGAAGTTGATTGTGTTGATGTTTGCCTCTTCTACTCACGGTGCAAGTCCCATGCTATAATGTGATGCCTCTTCTGCTGATTGTGCAAGTCCCGTACTATAATGTGAGAGTCTGAGGACTCTAGTGGCCCTACCAAATAGAAACCATAGCATAAAAAAATGCTTGTTGTTTGCTACAGTTTTCCATAGTTAAGTCATGTAGTTATTTACTTCTTAAAATAAATGCATTGAATTAGACCTTAGGTGTTGCAAAATAGTAGATACCCATAGGCATGTGGCGTCTATAGTTGCCCCATTATAAGCCTTGATGACTATGACTAGCACCACACCAATCTTCTATCTTCCTGCTTTATAAGTGATAACCATAACCATGCACGTGACCTCCCATCACTTGGCAATAATGGTGCCTTCTGATTCAATGTGCCCACAATGGCCTGTTAGTAAAGGGAACAAATGTTCTGTCCAGGATTTTGTATGTCCTATTGTGTCCTACACACACACGAAGGCAGGATTAAAATTGTAAAAATAGTTTTTAAATGAAAAAATAGGTGCCCATAAAAATGGGTGTATAGGGTTAAAGGCATAAAATAAGTAAGTGTTTAAATGAACATTTACTCCCTATTTAATCGGGGCCCCGAATTCAAAAAGCCATCATGTGTCAGCCAATGGTGAGAGGAAAGGACAGGACACACAAAATCCTGGACAGGACATTTGTTCCCTTTAATAAATTGAACATTCAACGATAGTCACGTCAAGGAATCAAGTTAGTAAATTATGTATAAAAAAAAACAAAAGAAGAGAGAGGAAAAAATCAAACCCAGAACCTTATAAATGAACTTGATCTCTTGCATTAATAATCAAATTTTTTTCCAAATCGATTCAGTTAATCAAAGAAGACGAGATCACTGTTGAACTTAGATCTTGTGACAAAAACTGCAAGTGAAAACAAGAAGCAATCAATCTTATAAGCAACGTTAATGCCATTTTTAGCTAATTTGAAAATTGTAGAAATTATTTTCATATGTCTGAGAATGATGAAATCAAGCTATTAGCGGAGGTCAATTAATGGTACAAAATCAAATGGAGAATAATGCATGCTATTTTGTGTACAACAAATTAAACACTACTATTAGTATTAGTATGGGGATTAGCATAAATTATATGAATTAATATTGTAATAATTAAAAACTTAACTTAAACATGATTGAGTTTACACTCGTGAAATCCCGTACGATTTTAAAAGAAGATTTGAGAAAGGGTACGGTTTGAGCGATTTTAAAAAGTTAACCGATTGAGAGAAGAGGGGAGGAGAGAAGGAAGGGAGCACATTGTAACCAATTAAGAGAGAAAGAGGGGGACGGGAAACATGGGAGTGAGAATAGGATCCACGTGGCATCCTTCTAACAAAAATAAAACATAAAAAAGAAAATGGTATAGGGGTGACCCCTTTGCTTTAGTATATATAAATATTTTTTTGTCCAACTGATAGGACAGGGTCCATCTTGACATGCATCACAGGCTAACACATGGTGTGTTCAGGGTTAAAAAGTAAAAAAAAGAAGTTTTGTTTTTAACCCTATAACCACCATGTGTCAATCCACACTGTACACCACATAGGATTGTGATGTGGGTACTAGGGCTGTCAACTATTCGGTCATATTTGGTCCACTTAAAGTCAATATAGATGCATTTATATCCGGTTCATTTATTTAGCTAAATATCCATATCCGTTAAATATATATATATATATATATATATATATATATATATGTTTTAAATTAATATATGACTTTGTGTAATAAGGGTGTTTCTTGAAATAAACAATGTTAAAGTGGCTTAGTGTCTAATAACGATAGACTATCCCAATTAAGTAATTGGACTAAATACATTGTTTGTATTTTAGTTTAACATACTATAATTAATATTTATAATATATTATTGTAGGTCATGTTATGTATAATACAACATACGAATACCTAAACCCTTATTTCTTGTTTATCATTACCATTTCATATGAAAGAAAGTTGAAATCATAACTAAAACCTCCCTAGTAACTAAGTGTGTAGATTATCTGATTATTATCCATGTTTGGTTCATATCTGTATTCACTTAAGTGAATATGGATCCATGTGTATCCGTTTCAATTAAATATTCATTCTTTTAAAAAAAATCTGATTATAAATTAGCTGATTACGGATCTATATAGATATGTTTTGGCTAAATATTCACATACATGATACATCTCTCTCTCTCTCTCTCTCTCTCTCTCTCTCTCTCTCTCTATATATATATATATATATATATATATATATATATATAATTATGCACCTTACGCATTTTATTACTTGATATCTATCGAATCATTATAGATTAGTAGTCAGATTATATATACTATAACCTATGTTACATATTATAAAATAGGTAACACTTTTAACATTTTTAAATCTTAATTGACCAACCCTCAACCTTAACTCATTGTTATTTGTTTCTTTTGCCCAAGGCTAAATAACTATTTGATTTCTTTTCCTCAAAGGTCATAAGTTATTTGTTTCTTCTCCCCAAGGCTATTAGCTTTTCATTTATTCTCCATGAGGATCATTGCAGTCCAACCCCAAAATCTGTCCGCAAGCAACCAAGAAACATATCATATCATCTTTCTCTTTCTGTCTCCTCTATCTCCCTCATTCATGCTCTCTCTGTCTCTAACTCATTGCCCTATTCAGTTATCTGTTGCTTCTCCGTAGGGACTAACATAAAGTAGAAGATTATCAAGGTTTTTTATTGCTCATCCTGATTCCAAGTTCAGCCGTAAAAATTGTTCATAAGCAATTGATAAGCATCTCATATCTCCCTCATCATATTCTTTTTCTCTCACAACTAGCTAAATTCTTGGATTTGCGGACTCTTTCAAATGCCAATTCGAATCAACAGGATTTTTACCAAAATATTAAAATTAAAACAACCAAGTCCAACTCCACCTATTTAATTTAATAACCTTCATAAGTTAATATCTTTCAAATTTAACACATGTAATATGTTAAATAATCACTTATTTAATAAAAAATCCCTTTGGTACACCTAACTCATCTCAACCGTACAACACCTGATGCGGTTAGAATTGAACGGTCAAAACTCAAAAGACCTTTGCCTAGGGTTCGGAATGCACGCTAAGCTGCCCGAAATCATCAGGTTCAACAACCTTTACGATTGAACGGTCTTGATCACATCAAAAACGTAATATGCAGCGTCCGGAGAGTAGCTTCATCTCTCGTCCACCCTGTGCTCGACCACTTATCAGGTTTAGTTCTGGATTCTTTCCTTCTCTTTGGGCCTCATCCTCTACCAGGACGAGCACGTCTCTCTTGTCGCAGCTCGGAATCCTCAAGGGAATTCGAAGAAGCGAACCCTCCAAGTAGCAGAAGAAGAAGAAATTTGCAGAGAGGTAAAGAAGAAGAAGAGGAGGAGGAAGAAGAGCAAATATAGTTTCAGTTATCCATGTGTGCTGCTTTCGTTGTTTTAGGTTTAGCGCGAACGCTACAGTTCTTTTTCCCTAAAACCCTAAACTTGTTCTAGAAGTAGTGAAGAATAGGGAGTTTGAATTTTTAATTGCTGTTTGTTCTTGTGTTGCAAAGACGTAATTCTTATAATTGCTTTGTTAAATTACCGAAGGATTTCTATGTGTATAGATACTGCGATTTCTTTATCTGGGCATCTCTATTTCTGCCTTTTTTATTTGGTTTGATGAGCCATTGTTCTCTTTTTATTCATTTATTTAAATTTTGTTCGATGAATGATAGGGGGTTTTATCTCAGACGCTGTAGATTCTCTACCAGATGAGTGGATAAGAACGGTTGCTCTGAGAAGTGTTATTATTTGTGTGTGGGACTGAAGTTTGTGTGTAGTGTTATTGTTCGTATATTTAATCCATACCTTGAAGCAGAAGACTTATGGTAAATTGTATTCTTATAAAAAAATCTTGAATATTGAAAGAATCTCATCAAAATTGGAACTTAACAATGCCTTACTCATTAGTCATGGAACCTGAAAACAAATATGAGATTCAATTTAGCTCATGGAACTGAACACTTGGAAACAAGTGAGAAACTTATGAGGAGAAGGTACAGGGAGATGATGATTGAGGGAGCATTGCAAAAAACATATAACGAGTGAGAAACTGAGAGCAAGACCAGTAGCAGGTTGTAAAGTCTAACTTTTCTCTATTTATTTATTTTAGCATCTTGAATTAGGGTTTCAAATTCCACCGGCGATATATCTATATCTATATTTATGCATCTGCTTCATCAATGGAAAAAGAAAGGCTGCTTCAAAACTGGTACTCTGAAGTCTGAATGCATATTGGCCTGGCTTGACTCGTGATGCTGTGCTAAGTGGTTCCGTTTTCTCATGTAGCTCTAAACAACTAATCTCTACTTGCCATCATACTAGGTCTGGGACATGTTGCCATGGAACATAAGAATTACAAATTTACTGGAATTTCATGCACTATGTTTTCATGTAAGATGTTCATAGGGAAGAGTTCCTACATGGCCCATCTGGTAAGGAATTCTCATGTGTCATGAAGTTGACAATACATATGGGAGCTTAGGTGGAAGGCTAAAAGATATCCTCATGTTCACCATTTCAATTTATGTACATGGAAATTTAAGCTATTTGCTCTTTGCTACATCGGAGAAGAGTTTTCAGTGGTTGTTATTCAGTGAGAAGCATGGTACACATGGTGGGTTGTATAGCTGGAGTGGTAACAGCATGGTACACATGGCAAATCGTAGGGTCCTTGATTGGATGGATTATCTGGATTGGCCACATCATCCCCTCCATGTGGCCAGAAAAAGGGTGGCCTTTCTAAATTAGGGCCCTACATTTGGCCTGTCTAAAAACCTCTCTTCCATTTTCATTTATTAAAAAGAATTTTGTTCTTTGAAGCTGTAGTTTTTTTCCTTCTTTCCATAACATTAGAACATGAAAAAATTGTGATGGTGCTTTTATTAATATTCTAAATTGTATGTACTCTGTGGCTCTGCCTGATTTCTGATGGATTGCTTAGATTCTACATGTTTTGGGTGCACTCAATCTCATGAAATCCTTGGCTCATGTTGCATGGTTAGCTGTTTATCAATTTGTTTTGATGCATGAATCATAGTTCTGTGAAATTGTTTACCCATTTTCTGTTGGAGGCTTGGATGTATTTAAAAATGGGCTCTCTTTATGCTGTGGTGTAATAAACACTTTTAACAATTTTGTTTCTACATATTGAACTTATGCTTTGAGAGTTTGATACTGTGTATGCTTTTACTGCTGACAGTTAATTTACTATGAAATTATGATTTGTTGATTGTTATGATGAACTTGTGGTGTAAATTGAATTACCACGAGCTTTGTTGTACTTTGCTTTTATCACTTATCACCTCTACCAATAACCACTTCAATATCATTTTTTATTGTTTTGACTCCTAAATGAAAGTTCTCCAGTTATAATCTTTCACTTAATACTTATTAGAAAAATCTGACTCTGGCTCTCTTAAGTTGGTGGCAAATTATATCTGTTTGAATGCTCTTTGCTTTGAAGTGACCGATCTTTTGGATTAGAGGTCATTCATTTGGTTCAAATAGTGTGTTCTACTGGAAACTTAATTTCACACTAATTTGCGTTCTTCTATTGTTTATTTACGTTTATAAATAAATTTGCTAATAAATCCCGTCTTTGCAGAGAAGATATTGCTATGGCGATTATACCTTGTGGTGGTACATCTGTAGCACAATGGGGGGTTCAACCAAAAATTATGTTAGGATCCTCTGTCACAAACAAGTTGCTGGTGTCCCGATATGGGTGAGCGATTCTATATAACTGTTTTGCTAGTAAGAGATGGGCGTATTGATTCTAGGCCAGTTTGGCTGCAGGGACCTGGTATCCAAGTTGAGGATAGAGGCTTGTACACATGCCATCCCAAAAGCATGCCTTAACGTGTATGACATTTGGGATTGTCTGTTCTGACTAAGAGATGTTCTGTTACTCTCCCAAGGCAGGGATACCCACAATGTCCTTGCACCCAAACTGCCCCTTTATGCTCTTTAATTATGGTATCTTCAATTCTCTCTGCAATATGTTATAATGCCATTGCCATTGTAGTTAGTCTCTCTCTCTCTCTCTCTCTCTCTCTAATTTTGAAAAATCTTTTGCAATTTAAATGTTCTAGAGGAGTTGTTTTCTTTAAGTAATGGAAAATTGCGTAAAAAATAAAGAAAATTTTATCAAGGAAGAAAAGATGAACACCTTTTTGAATAAACGATTGATGTAGGATATTCCCAAAACCCTCAAATAATTGGTCAAATTAAAGTGCGGAAGCAAAGCTCAAGATTAGGATGTTAGAATCCACAAGTAGCCATGAAAATTGATGAAAACAGAGAATAAGATATCAAAAAAGAAAAAAAGAAATAGGACAGTTAGAATAGAAAAAGGAAAAGGAAAGAGAAAGAAAGACCCAAAAAAGGTATCTCTGTAATTTTGGACAGAAAATACAAAATTACCAAAATGGCCTTTTGATGCTGCAAAAAAATTATGAAACTTTTCAGATCATCATTTAAAGGGTCTAAGATTAAAATTTCACAAGGTTTGGAGATGTTTTGATTTGTCAAATCATGAAATTTTAGAAAGCTCAAAAGATTCTTTAATGGCGATTATGGAAAACAACAGGGAATATTTTGAAATTAATAGAGAGAGAAGAAGGGGATCAAAGGGGAGATTAAGAATTTTTAAAGGGGACCCATAGTGATTCTTTTATCTCTATTTTCTAGTCCTCTAATATTCCACGAAAGGAGTTTTGGAATTATTAAATTACTTAAGACTATCCCTTTTCCCCTGTGCTCACCACCCTCATTCATGCCTCCCTCTTTTCGGTTGTAGTTGACACTACTCTTCAGTTTCTTAATTCTTTAAACAATCATTTCCCCTCGGCCGATTTAACACCATCCTCATTCTCATTCCGCATTTTTTGATGTTCAATGGCTTTGAAAAGTTCCATTGTTTCAGCCTCAAATCCTTCATAGGATAAACCTAGAAAGGGTCCAAATTCCTCCAATTTATGGAGCACCCATTCCGAAATCAATCCTTCATCGTGCTCCAAAACCCATTTAATTAAAAGTTGCTCTTGTTCCTCTCCATACTTTCGCGGAGTAGTACATTCCATTTCGATCTCCAGCTTCTTATAACCCGAATCCCTCTCAGCATCACTTCTATCTCCCACAGCTAAAGTTACAACAAATAAGCACATCACAATCATCTCCCATCTGGTTTAGCACCACCAACTGATTAAGACACTCCATATCAGCTTCTGAATGGTTTTTATTTTGAATAGTTTCCAGGATAAAATTCAATTCTTTTACCTGCAGGGCTGAAGCATTGGTCCCGCATAGATCAAGAACATCTAGAAGGGTAGAAGAATGAGGATTGGAAAATACAACATAGTAATCTCTTGGTTGCATATGGAAAAGAAGAGAATCAATGTCATACATCCTCCCCTCACGTCTAGACATGCAAGATTGCGATCCACTTTCCTTCCTCGGTTCTGGACTCCCCAATGATATTTCCTCAGCTTTGACATTCACTATCACAGTTGGAGATATTTGTGGTGAAGGTAGCACACCCACACCAATTGGACACTGACCCACCGAATGCCCCTGTTGAGGGCGTTGATTGGAAAAATCCTTTTCAATCTGGCTGGTAGTCTTCTCTTGCGATTGAAGTAGTTCCTTGGCTCCTCCCAGTTCACCAGATTGATTCGCAGCATCCAACTCCATGTTCATCTTATTAGCATGGTACCAAATGTCTTGAAACATCTTATATATCTCCCGGCATATGTCCATGTCTACCAGGACCAACATGACATATTCCTATTCCGACACGAAACATTAAGTGCATTATAAAATTTTTTGTTTTTGGTTGATAAGATGTACAGTGTTGTGAGCGAATATTCCTCTTTCACAATGTATTATTTCCTAATGTCGACATTATGTTGTTATGATAAAAAATTATATGAAAAATGATAAATTCCTAAGAAAGTAAGAGGGAGAGGAAGAAGGAGAAGATAAGAAAGAAGAAAATAAAGAGAATCTACTTGTTCCCTTATGTTTATATGGTTAAATTATAATATGTTTGTCAACCATTATGTATGCATGTGTACTTTAAAAAATTGTAAAAATACATGTGTAATAAAATAAGCTATCATTCCTAATGAATTTATTTGTTCCCTTGTGCATATGTGGTTAAATCAGAATATGTTTCATAAGTTTCCACGATTTCACAATATTTCTTTCCGATATTTTCGACATTTCCAATATATATCTTAGTTTGGTCTAATTCACATTTTCACCGACATCGACATTTTGAACCTTGCTTATTAGACACGCCGATAAAAGCATGAAAATCACCTTGATCGATTGACACTACTACCCATGAGCAACATGAACCCTCTGATTCTAATCTGTGATCCAAACCACCTCTCTCCCATTGGTTATAAGACAAAAGCCCCTTTTGAATGAGACCAGATGAAGAGAGTTTCCTGACCGGAGTAAGTAGAGGATTTTCAACAAATCTGGGCTCCATCATCTCCCTTTGATCCACTCTACCTATCATCTTCATTCTCCTCAGGTTACAATTCTCAGGGATACCTGAGAATATGTTTAGGCCAGGATTGTATTCCGCTTGGTGAGTTACAATCATAGTCTTTACCTTGTTCGGATGCCCGTCGTAGATCACTCCATCTGGCCATGTCTCCATCCCCTGTATCTCATCTACCTCCATATTGAACTCTCGATGCACCTTTTTTTTTGTTGAAGAAAATAAAGTAGAATTTTATAAAAGCCTGAGATGATACAACATGAGAAATGCTTAGAAGATGGAAAGACAAGGCCAAACAAAAAGCCTGGATCAGCTAGCTACTCTATGCAAGACATCCAATCATAGATCCAATCAGCTTACAAGCCTGGCATGACGGTCCAGGATCCATCGGACCATACTCCATCCGGTTTCCAGGTTCGTGGCAATGGTTATGGGCCAAAGCCACTTGGGTTTGGAATTGGAAATGGGCCAAGGACAACGAACTTTTATTGGGAGACCTAGGTCGCCCAAAATATTCCATATTTGCCCTTTTATTCTTAGCCTCTCCATTTGACGCTAGAATTAGAAAAGCAAGTATTTTCTTAGAGAGCACACAACTTGATTTTGTCATCTCAGCTTTATAAAGACCCATTTGCCCATGCCATTCCTCCTTTCTAAAAAATCTAGGCCGCATGATGTGGTTCAAGTCCTCTCTCTTCCCTTGCCCCTTAGATATGTATACATCAGGATTTAGAGATAGAAATTAATTGATTATCCCTTGAAGGGTGCGAAGTATGCTTGGTCTAATTTTAGAGATTGCCCCTCACTCAGTTGCCTGGATAGATTTTTATTATGCTATGAGTGGGAGGATCTCTTTCTTGAGAGATTTCAAAGCACTCTCCCAAGATTTATATCGGACCATACCTCGATATTACTTGAAATGTGGAGTGATACAACATGAATTTAGGATAGTGAGTGTGTGCACAGGAGACAAAAAAAAAATTATTAAAGCTATCAAAGAAATAAACTAGATTCCTACTTGCACAATTTTCAGCTAGTTCATGTAGTTCTTAAATTAAGTTCAACATGCAATAAAGGAATTAGGGCTTACAAAGTAATAAACAAATAAATACTTAATTAGTATGCTTGTTTATTGAGTCATTTTAGGAAATAGAAAAATTAGGGTTATGCCCAATCAAAAATATTATGATTGAAAATTACCCTATAAGTACCTAAATTAGGCCAACATCAACGGAAACAATCCCACAAACTCAAGGGAAAGTTTGAGAGGCCTAAAGATGGGTTTATAATATGTTTTAGGCTTGGAAAATATTCTATGGGTGGTATGTTTACGTTAAAAAGTTGAAAACTCAACTCTAGGCCATATGCCACAACATGCCAAAAATACTACTTTTAGGAATTTGAAAAGAGGAGCCAAAGAAGAGTCTGGTACCTGATTTTGGATGAGAAACACCTCCATGATGCCTTTAAGAATGATAATAATCAGATTCCAAGATTAGGGTACCCGAAAATTCAGATTCCAAGGAAAACCCATCCTTGGAATTTTTAATGATGAAAATTTTCGGATGTTGGCCTCTGCTACTAGGATCATCCAAGGGTCCTTAGTACCATGGAAAACCCAAATCGACAAGATCTTCAAAGAAGTGAGTTTAGTACCAATTTTTGTAAAATCTGTCCAGGGCCCCCTTTCAGGCATGGGAATGAGTTTAACGGCTATAATATTTTAAAAACTACAAGTTGCAACTGATGGATGCTTCTTGAGGCGTCGCCAAGGGTGTATGCCACCCTAGAAGAATCCAACCCTCTAAAGCTGATGCCGTTAGGATCTGGTATCCAATCTCCCGATATGACCCGATGTCTCTGTTTCACACCTGGGCTGACTTCAAGCAGGTATAGCTTCAACTTGATCAAAGTATTGGGCAACAATATTATTGCCAGGTGTTCAGAATGCCCTGGAGGAGATCCCTCATTCAAAGCCTTGGAGAATTGAAGATGGAATCAAATCTCGTAAGATCACTTCAATATGTTGTATTCACGCCTGGGTTATGTTTGACAACCTGTTTAAGGTGAATCGTCCAGCAGTAAGCAAGCTCCCGGAGGTATTAAAACATTCAAAACTTCAAAACACAAAAGGTGAGGATCAATCTTCTTACAAAACTTCAGTTCAACACCATAGAATTTGAATAAAAAAAATTAGAAAATAATGAAAAGAAGAAAATATAGAAGTCCTTTAACCCAAGGGGAGGGAGTGGCCTCCACTACCAGTGTTAAACTAGGTGGGGACCTAGTCCCATTTCAGGGTTTTGGTCTTCAAGCTCTCACGACAAGAGGAAGAAGAAGAGGAAATCTCACATTAACATTTCATTGAATATTTCATAGCTTCAATAAGCTTGGTCGTGGGCTCTTTATAGAGAGTCCCATGGTTAGGTATGTTTACAATATAGAAACTAGACAAAAATAATCCATGTTTAACACTCTCATGACAAAAATACCCCTTAACTACAAATAATAATGAAAATACTTCCAACAAACTATTAAAAATTGAAACACCCTCACAAACATGTGTCCCCCTGCAACATGAGACATAAAATAACAAAAACAATAAATAAAACTCCTACTGGAACCACAACATGGGTCCATCTCTCCTGCACCTCCTTTGGTAGACGTGGAACTCGTGCCTGGACCTAATGTCCTCATCATGAAAGTGTCATGATGGCCCTTATCCGTTCAAATTTGAGGAATCATGGTTTTTGGAGCTTGACTATAGGGAGTAGGTGGAGGTTGTGTGGAATTAGGCCTCATTCCCAAGAGATGCCAGTAGGATTTTTGCTCTCAAGCTAAAAAATTTAAAGTTTTGGTTGAAAGCTTTAAATAAAATTTCACTTTTGTATTTTAAAGAACAGAGAAAGAGATGTAATGAAGAAATTTGTAGGCTTGATTTATTAGAAGAATATAGAAGTCTATTAAGGGATGAGAGAGTCAATAGGTAGGCCTTTTATAAGGAATTTCAAATGCTTGCTGTGAAAGAAGAAATTTAGATGGTTGAAAGAGGGGTACCACAATACGAAATTCTTTCACAAAGTTGTCTCCCAACATAAGAATAATAATGATATCCAGGGGATTTGGATAAATATGTAGTGGGTCCAGAATCAAGAGGTGATTAGAAAGGAGGCATAACAATATTATATGAATGTTTTTAAGGAAAGTCATCTTTTCAAGCCGTTGCTCGAAGGGTTGGAATTTGATAGTATATCAGGAGTGGAGAAGAGGTGGGTGGAGAGATTGTTTTCGGAAGAGGAAGGGCATAATTCAGTCATGGGAATGAAAGGAAATAATGCATTTGGCCCGGATGGATTTTCTATATCCTCTTATCAAAGGTGTTGGGATATTGTTAAGGTTGATTTAATGAAAGTTATAGATGAATGGAAATAGCATAGTATCGTCCGATTCTTGGGGATATGAGAAGTTTCTTTATTGCCAAAATGACCAATGGTAATAAGGGGTTGCGCCATGCTTCTTACATTCCTGTGAATCGGATATGTCTTCTTCAAAAAAGAAGAATCATTTTCATTGTCATTCATTGTTGATAAAGTTGATAAACGAAGAATTTTATTATTTGGAGGAATTTTATGATCATCTCAACAATACCTTTATTACCTTCACTCCCAAGAAGAAAAAGGGTCATGGAATTGAAAGATTTTCGACCCATTAGTCTATTAATGGACGTCCAATGGGATTCTTTGGTGTTTCGAGGGGGTTAAGACAGGGAGATCCTCTCTCTTCTTTTCCTTTCTTAATGGTATCAAAAGTATTGAGTATGATTAGAAAGGTAGAGATGGGCTTTAGGTTGGGAATGGGTGAGGGAGTAACTATTTCTCATCTTTAGTTTGTAGATGATACAATAATTTTTTGTGATGTTGATATGAGACAATTAGGTTACCTGAGATGCATACTTAGATGCTTTGAGGTAGTATCTGGTTTAAAGATCAATTTGACAAAGAGTGAGATATTCCAGGTGGGAGAGGAATGTGATATTGAGAGTTTGACCTAGATTTTGGGATGTAAAATTGGTCGTCTTCCTTTATTTTATTTAGGCCTTCCATTGGGTGCAAACTACAAGTCTAAGAGGTTATGGGAGCCCGTGATTGAAAGGATTTCGTCCAGATTAGATGCTTGGAAAGTCCCTCTCCTGTCAGAAGGCGGTAGATTGACTTTGGTGAAGACAACCTTAGCAACCATATCCAATTACTTCCTATCTTTATTTATGATTGTGACCTCAGTTGCTAATAGGATGGAAACAATATTCATGAGATATATTTGGGATGATGGACCAGATCATCATAGATATCATTTGGTGGATTGGAATAGCTGTTATAGACCATTAACTAATAGAGGATTAGGTATTAGGTTAATATAAATGCATAATAAGGTTCTTCTGGCTAATTGGTTGTGGAGATTTGGGATGGAAAGTGATAGTTAATGGCGTAGAGTGGTGGTGGAGAGATTTGGTCAAGAATATTTATTGGGAATCCAAAATGACAAGGCTGTTTGTGATGCAACATCATTAAAGTTTTTGGAGAAATCCTACCCTATTTGGAAGCCCAAGGGGAAGAAATATCAAGGAAAAAAAGTTAATAGGAGATGCCCATGGTAGAAGAATGTTTAAGGTCTCTTAATTTTTGAATTTATTAATGTAATAAGGCTCTTTTGCAGCCATAGAGTAGGGCACTTTAATTATTAATGTTTATGGGGCAAATTGGGTAGTTTATGTTATTTTTATTTAGCCAAATATAGGCTTAGATAAGGCTGGTTGTGCGACTAATGCAGGGGGGTATTTTAGGGAGTTTTGTGTCAAAAAATTTAAAAGGGTTAAAACCCTACTGCTGTACACGATTTGGGCAGAGATTGAATACGAAATTGGTGTTTTTTTTATTCCCAGGCGTGGAGCACTTCCTCTTCTTCTCATTTCCTTTGTTTTCTCCATGGTAATCCCTCATCTCTTCTTCCCTTTATTCTATCTTATCTATTTGCTTCTTCTTCTTCTTTCTATTTTCCTACCATCAGAATTTTCTGTGGCAGCACCATACCTTCCACCTTTCTTTTCAACACCACTCTCTACTCCCTTCTTTTTTGATCAAACCCTTTTAATAGGGTGTCCATACTCCTTGTATGATCACCCTAGAGAGAGCCTTTCTCACTTTAGTTCTATCCCTAATAAATAGGGACTGGTATTGTAAGGGGCAGGTGGGCACCTCTTTGAACAGTCCTACTTTGGACAAATTTTGAAAGCGTAGGGCCTTGTTCCGGTGGAAATCTCAGCACTTTTCAGGAGGCCTTGGGGTTCCCTACAAGTGGTAAACACAGTATTTTGAGATCTTAATTGCAGCAAGAGTTGTGTTCAATCTTTCGGGATTCTCTGCTGAATTTTCCATTAAAGCACCTTTACATAAATTATCGTTTTCTAGTTCACGTAGCTAAAGACATCCAAATCAGGTGAAATTTGGAGGAGAGAACCTCTATAGTCTGCCCGGAATAATTCCAAAAGGCCCAAAATTTCAGACGTGTTAGAATGGTATTTTGGTAATTTTTCACTTTTATGAAAAATTACAAAATTGCCACTGGACAGAATTTTCAGACATTGATTTTGGGGTTATTATATGTTATTGGGATCCTATTGCAAGTGTTTTACATAAATTTCATAATTGCTTCCGCATCACAGGGCCTTATGTTTTGTTTAGCATTTGGATAAAAAAAAGGTAATAAAATGAAATAAAATGAATCAACATCTCTAAGTAATAAATTATTTTTTTATTTTTGCTATTTTTTATTTTATAAATATAAAAAATTACAAAATTAAGGAAATTAGTGACAAATCAATGCATTTGTCCCAAACTATTACAAGTTATCTAATTGCATCCCTTCTACGTCAAGGGATTCATTGATCTCCTGCAACCTCCAATCTGTAGGCCAAGATCGGATCGGTCATCGGCTGATCCATCAGCCGAATCTTGTAATGCTTGCTTATTGTTTAAGTTGGATTTGGGATAAAATAGTCTTTTATCAATTTGTTATGTTTTAATTCTATATTTCCAAAAATTTGGAAACATTCCGTATTCCAAAATTTCATTGTATTTATAATTTTATAGAATTAAAAAGTTATTGTAGGCTACCTGCTTTTGATTTCATAGCTTTCAATTGTTTAATCACCTGTTGTTTGTGTCATGATCCTAATCTAGAAGTCATACCCATCAACCAAGCTTAACCATCTACATTTAATATTGGTAGCTAGCAGAGATGGTTTGATGTCCAAGAATAAAAAACCTGAAATTATGTTATGATGATCCAAATAGTTTGAATTTTTGTTAATGAGAATCCAACGCATGACCCATTGATTGCATGTTGCATATGGAGGAATTATTGGATTTGTGACTCATGCTGATGTCATTGATGTTCACTTCACTTATACTTTGCTTATTTTGTATCATACTAGTGCAAGATATCTAGTCTTGAAGCTTGTGCATCATGTGAATCGCATATACCTTCCACTTTTGCATTATACATATGTACATACATAGATAATGGAGATAGAATGGGTATGTTGTGCCCTGTCTAACATGTATGTTTTTTTTTTTTTTTTTTTTTCTGATTTTTTTTTTCATTCTTTCTTGCTTGAGCCTTATGTTTTCCATTATTAATTGGAGACTGTAAAGTTGGAAAGTTTGGAATCTGGAATGGCTAGAAAGTTGCTTTATTATTATGTTTTGTGATTGGTAGCAAATAATTTGCTAATGAAAAAAATGTAAATGAGTGTGCTATACAAAATGAGTGCTGAGACACCAAAGCCATAACCATCATATACAAACATCAAAGAACAACCACTCCCTTCATCATATATAAAAAAAAAAAAAAAATACTCTACTGCAATTACCTTAGTGAAAACAGTGGCTGAATATTTAAATCATCAGCAATAACTACTTAGAATGAACAGATATTAAAGCTCCCCCTTACTGTTTTATCATTCTAAGTAGAACATTAGGATTGAAATTGTATATGGTCAGTTCTATACTTCCGCATCCAATCATGCTAGGTGGTTCCCATGATGTTCATTTTCTCGGATGTCTTGATAGTTATAGTGCCCTGTTGCTAGAGGGTATGGAGGCAATATGGGCAATTATTTTGTAATTATGTGAGCAACTTTGATAGCAAATTAGTTCTGATTTCGTTTGTTATTTTCCTGTCTAGCTTTGTGTGTTTCTTGTGTATTAGCTATCACTGTGGTAGTATATATTCTTTCTCAAAACTGATTCCATTATGTGGCATGGTGAAAAATGTCAGACTAAGGGCTCATCGAGTGGAGCTTCGACAACATCAGCCACGCCTGCAAATCAGGTTAGCTGAATAAATATGCTATATTTATTGTCTAACTGGTTTTCCTATCCTAATTTATTTTTCTTATATACTTCCAATTATTTTTGTCGTAATCAGCATCATTATTGTCATTACACTGCAATTGTTTGGGTCAATTGAACATTGAAGTTTTAATGGGTTACTTGCAAAGTTAAAATTTAGGATTTTCTATAGCCTCCTAAATTCTTACTGGTTTTCCTATCCTACACTTTTTCCCCCTTTACTTTTCTTATGTACTTTCTATTATCTTTGTCGTCGTCATCATTGTCATTACACTATCATTGTTTGGGTCAAGTGAAAAAAAAAACATTGAAGTTTAAATGGGTAACATAAGTTCAGGATTTTTCATGTAGGCTACAATATACAAGCTTTTGAACACCAATTGGCATACATGGCATACATGACTCAATCTCTTGCCATGCATATTAGTTACTGCTTCACCTCCGTACCAAAAAAAAAAAAGAAGAGGTACTGCTCCACCTGCGGTTACAACTCGGTCCTGGTTATTGTAATAGGCAACACGTTTTTAATTTTATGTTAATGCAATAGGTATAGTAAAAGCGACTTTGTGGCATGAAAACAAGTTTCAGTTGATACATTTCGGTTTCAGCTGAAGTGTATCGATGTTGATGGGTACCAGTATGAAAAACTGTGGAGTTTTAAAATTCGTTGGTATTGGTGACATCAATATGTGTCAGCGATACATGGGAATTTTTGTATTAAGAAAAGCCCTTTTTAAGGGCCGAAATTTTCTTGGAATCTCTGAGAATGTTTCCCCACTCCTGCTTAATATCCACAAGAGAGAAGTTAGAAAAATCTTTACAATTTACTTCCCAAAGGCAGCATCTCTCCCTAGCGCTCTTATACACTTTAAATGACTGCTCCACATAATTTTTACAATTTCTGATTTCTTTCAAGCCATAAAAACCAATACACAGTTGGAAACATCAACCTTCATAGTATCTTTTTTTTTTCTGTAAAACCCAAACAGCTTCCATTAATGTGTCATTTTTTTTCTTGGATAAGAAAAAAGCATTTTATTAAGAAAGGATGAGACAAAAAAGGGGATGAGTAATGCCCACAATAACAAAAAACAACAAAATATACAAAAAAGCCCACTTAAAACAAAACGAGCCACCGCAGCTCGATAACAACAGCCAAATTCCATGAGATACTTCCTTCTCCTACACCCAAGTGGTACCTAGACCAAGACCAAGACAACACCTTCTCCTAAGTTCTACGTTACACTTGGAACACCGGCTCAGCTGCATCATTGAAAACTCTATTATTTCTCTCCCTCCGCAGTGACTAACACATGACAGTGGGAGCCATCTGCCAAAGCATCTTCCCTCTCCTGTTAAAGGTTGCCGTTCTCCAACTAACGGGAAGGCTTCATGAATTCAGAGGAACCACCCATGGCATCCTGGCATCTCGAAGCATCTGAACCCATTCTTCCAAAGTGAAAGGGCAATGCAGAAAAATGGGACATCAGTTCCCCATCACAATAATGTAGGAGGCATTTATTTGTAATCACCATGCCCTTCCTTATAAGAATGTCCATTGTCGTGATCTTTCCAAGATTTGTAGTCCTTAAGAAGAATTGGATCTTCATTGACACCAAATGGAACCAAATTTCCTTCCAAGGAACCTCCAGATATTGGGAATCTTCTAAAAGTAAAAGAGCATAACATGTTTTCATTGAGAATCTCTCATTTAGCCCTGTGACCCAGACCCTGTTATTGTCTTGGTTATGCCGACAATGACAAGACTTCAACCTCTTCAGTAAGCTGAAAACTGAGGGCAGCTCGCAATCAACACTGACCTTGTCAATATCGGCTGCCATACAACCTTGTCATGACTCCAAGCTTCCATTCTTATGTCATATCTTTAATGTTCCTCGGAAAGACCCATAACATCCTGGCCTCAACAAGATTGGACACCAGATCGAAGGATTGAAGCCAAAACCCCATTTCTCGACGATAACTTTGGTACGTCCTTGACTATATCTTCATTGAGTGTAGATTTTTTATATGAAACATGTTTATGCCTACTCTACACTTGATGGAGCCAAAATTTTCTTTTATTGGAAATAAATTATTTATTTTCAAAAAATTGAAAAAAAAATTATTTGAAAAAATGGACCAAATGTGTATGGTTTGGTCTGTTTATATATATATGAAGGAAGCTGGAATAAGCTCCTGAAGGGTAATATTGTGAAGAAGAGGTAGAGGAGGCAGAGGGAAGTATAGTTTCATCCAAAAATTTCAAGGTTTTGATATTGATTTCATAGGTGACATTTGTCATGAGAGTATTGGTATTCAACAACATCTATGATGGTTGTTTTGTTTATGTAATGATTCTTAAGTTTGTATCAGTATTTATTCTATCATATCTTTAAGTTCATAAAAAATTCCAACGTTTCCTTGAAGTTTTCATGTTTTTGTGATTTTTCCGATATGAAACCTCATGGGACCGAAGTCTATTCCGAGACCAAAACTTTAAACTAGGGGTGCAGATATCCGCTTATTATCCGTATTCAGTTCATATTCGTATCTGCTTAGAGCGAATATGAACCCATGTGTATCTGATTCGATTAAATATTCATTCGTTTAAAAAAAAATCTGATTATAAACGAACCAAATACGGATATATATTTTATACCTAATGACTGGTTTTAAATTAGTTGTCATTATAATATTGTAGGTAATGTTACATTATAGTAGAGTATATAAATATTCTTAACATTAACCCAAACCCATTGCCTAACTTAACAGATACAAATATATTAATTAAACTTGATGAATTTTTTTAATCAGATATATCTGTTGTCGTATCCGATATTCAACTAACTTAACTGATACGAATATAAACCTATGTGTATCCAATTCGATTAAATATTCGTTCATTTACAAAATATCCGATTATAAATGAACAGAATACGGTTATGCCAATATCCGGTTCATATTCGGTTTATTTGCATCCCTACTTTAAACCTTGTTACCTATTATGCTATGATACGTTTTACAGTAGCGGAATAACAATGCCGCATCTGTGCTGTGCCAAAATTGTTTGGCTAAGGTTTCTTACCTGTTGTCAACCTAATACAACTCTCCTTTATAGGGACTGGCAGTGCAAAAAACACTGGTAGAATCAGCTGGGAAAGGGATGAGCAAGTTTTAGATCACAGTAGGTGTACATCAAAGTCAGCAATGAGCCTGTATCTCTTTGCATCAATTATGGATGAGTTGACTAGACATATAGGATGAGGGACTGTGGTCTATCTTGTTTTCTGGTTTTATAGTTATAATTGACGGGACTAGAGAGGGGACAAAATTAAAAAGCTTTAAGTCAAGTCGGACTAAAACGGAATATGTGGAATGCAATTTTAGGTAGTGTTTGGTTTGGATTCTCAAAATCGATTATGACCCAAAGTCGATTTTGGCCTCAAAAATGCCATTTGGTTGTGATTTTCATAATCGATTCTTGTAGAACCAGAGTTGATTTTTGTCATAATCAGAAACGGCTAGATTGTTTCTCTGATTATTCTGGGACAGGAGCACACAATCGATTTTACGGATTTTGACGGAGTCACAAAAGGCCCGCATCTTTCTTCATCTCTCTCGTTTGACTGTTGGCATCTCCCTCTCACATCTTACAGGTTCTATAGCAGGCTCATCTCTCTCTCATTGCTGCCCTCTCTCTCCTCCTCTCACTCACTGCCCCTCTCTCTCATGTATCGCTGCAATCTCTCTCCCACATCACTTCCCTCTCTCTCTCTCTCTCTCTCCTGCATTGCTTCCCTCTCTCTCTCCTGAGTTGCTTCCCTCTCTCTCTCTCTCTCTCTCTCCCGCATCCTTGTCTCCCCCTCTCTCCTGTGTCACTGCCCTCTCTTTCTCTCTTATTGCTGCCCTCTCTATCTCAAACTAGCTTTTTCAGAAACAACATCAATTGCAAGAAATCACAATAATTCAAACATAAACAAATGGTAGAATGAATGAATGAATGAATGGAACATTTGAAGAAAATAAAAATAAGGGTGAAAGAGAACTTTCTTTCCAGAAATCTCTAGGGGGGAAATTGAGCAACTGAGACAACTCCTTATTGAGAAGGTCAACCACTCACTGAGACTTGACGGGAGCCAAAGCATCATCTTCAGCTCCTAGACCGGCGGTGATAGCTTCATCTTGGGGTAAGTAATTCACAAATTGGCAACCCTGTTTCATACTAGAAACCCAGTCCCTGTTCTCTCCCAATCGGACCCTAGTTGTCGAAGTGGTGGTGGTGTTGCTGCTCGAATTCCCGGGGCCATCGGATTGTCCCAGAGAAATTGAGAGTGGGATTGGCGAGGAGTTCTCTTGTTAAATTATTGGTCTTAGGGACGAATTTCTTCTGAGTCCTCATCACACCCTTGTTCCCATCTTGTCTGTTGTACAAAGATTGACTAATTTCCCTCTGATAGAACAGACAGAGTATGATGACCACTACTTGTCTTGAAAGAAAAAATTTGGCCTTTGTTCTTGTCTTCTCACAGTGAGGCGTGATATGCAAGTCACTCCATCACCATTTCTTGTCGATTGGAACCCGGGATTGATTGGATATACTGGACTCTACAATCCAAAGATAGACCTCTTTATGTACTGAGATACAAAGAGACACCAATCCGATGGTTTCGGCACAAGTCCTACACGAATTACAGTAGAGCCTTAATACATCCTGTTGGTCTCTGCATCAAAAGGTTCCGATCAAGCGGTTTTGATCTAAGAATGTGAAACGAAATGAAAGAATGGAAATGAAATGAAAGCAAAATCCTCACAATCCTCACTGCTGAACCAATCACAATTGCTGCACTCTCTATCATTTTGTTGCAGTTGAATAATTGTTTTCAACAATGTTGAACCAACCAAGATTCTGATTATGGATTCTGTAATCAGATTTTAGAAACAAGGTATCCAAACAAGATTCAAATTATTTAAAATCGTTTTTCGTAATCTGATTATGAGAACCCATAATCATAATCAATAATCAATTATGAGAATCCAAACCAAATGAAGCCTTAGTAAAATTTGGAATAGAAATGAAGGATTAGCTAAGATTGGTAACCAAGAGATGACCCATAGTGACCATTTTATTTATTTATTTTTATCTTGGTTCAATCATCAGTAAGTTGGGGGTGGGGGGGGGAGATTGAATAGGATGTTGCCTGTAGAATTAGAGTGGTGGTGCGGACATTGAAGACTAAGTGGGGCCCACATGTGCCTTGGTGGGGTCCACATGTGGAAAGCTATGGAGGACAATTTTTGGACAAGTGGAGCCATTAGATTGCTAAAGGAGTCTTTATTATTGCTGTTTTATGTCTTTTATTCTATTATTTTCTGTTATAATAGGTATAGGATATATGAGTCTTTTAAGTTACTGATTTAGGGTATTTTTGTCAACTTAATGTTAAGATAGAATAGGCTGGTCGACAGTCCCAAAGAAGGCTACGTTTTGGCATGTTCTTGTATGGGAAAGTCATATTACGTAGTCTAATGTAGGAGTCCAATAAATATAAGTTTCTATTTTTAGAAATTTCTATGTAGTTAGGGGTCTTTAAAAGTAGTAATCGATATGTACAAGGGATGATGGATGAAATAAAGATATTTTTTTTCATTGGAGACCATGGCTGAAGGTGTTCTCTAAAAACCTGCGACTGGTTTTTGAGAGATTCTTTGGGTTTTTCTCAACCTTGGTGAGAGGCCAAGATTTCCCTTGATTTGTGGTGAGAGGCTGCAACTCAGGTACCTTTCTCTTTCTTCATCTTTTCTTTTCTCTGTTAAAGATTAAAGATTGGCATTCTTGAAAGCCCTTACTGTGTTTTTGAGTCAGTGCCAAGATACATTGAAAATGCGTCCTTAATCTC
This sequence comes from Platanus orientalis, assembly GCA_025762735.1. Taxonomy (NCBI): domain Eukaryota; kingdom Viridiplantae; phylum Streptophyta; class Magnoliopsida; order Proteales; family Platanaceae; genus Platanus; species Platanus orientalis. Next base: position 4,455 of record JAOXJP010272050.1, on the reverse strand, counting down.
TGTTTTGGTTCTGATTTGAAGTCTACCCAGCTAAAAACCCATCTGCATAGTTTGTATAGGCTTCTTAGGGCTTGCGGCTACACCTGGGATTAATCCCTGGCCTGTTCCAGATACTTAAAAGCAAACCCTCTTTTCCTGGATGTTTCGGGTGCTCTACAGGTTACCTTGCTGAGTTTTAACCCTTCATCTAATCCAAAGACATCAAAACCCTGCTGCAGATTTCTATTTTACAAAATCCTCTGTAGCAAATCCCAGGGTTATCTTTATATAAGACTGACCTGCAGAACCAATATCACCATTGCAGCCCTCAATCCCTTCATTTATATTATCTGCAGAGTTATGAAGGTAGAAGCCTGTGGCAGCACCTGGGACTAGCTCAGATCTGTCCCTGATCATTAAATTAGAAACTCCAATCTGTTGCAGTCCTTACTCCATAGAACCCCACTCTGCTGGCAAGTAGGGGTGTCAATGAGCCGAGCTTTGCCCAGCTCAGCTCAGGCTAGCTCAGGCTCATCATGACTCTGAGGACCGAGCTCAGCTCAGGCTGGGCTTGGCTCGGATCAAATGTGTGATCAATCACACTGCTACGTGGTGTGTAATAATTATTCTCAATATAAAAAGTATCTACTCAGAAGAGTTACCCAATTCAGAGCACATCATTTTTGAAGTCAATAGCACATGTCCCACATCACATGAATAAAAAGAGAGTTTTTATTTTTATTTTTTATATATATATTTTAAATGGACAAATGAAGCTTTGTTCCTGGGAAAGATAGCTTTGGAAAAGACTTGTGCTCAGTACCTATATCTATATGAGGATAGGATGACATGATTTTTTTTGGTAAAACGTTTTGAGTTGTGACATCATGCCATATCAAATGCAAAGTACTTTTGTTTAGTGGTTTAGAGCAAATAAACAATATCCTCTTCACTCAAATAAATGCAATACTTTTTTTTATTATTTATAAACTGCAACACTTCTATTTATGTATAAATATATTTGATTAAATATATAAAAATATATGACCGTTAACGAGCCGAGTTTTTAGCTAGCTGAGCCTTGTGAAGCTTGGCTCAGCTCACTTAGCTAAACAAGCTCAAATGGAGGCTCAGGCTCGGCTCATGACAAGCCGAGCTGAGCTAGCTTGGCTCATTGACAGCCCTACTGGCAAGTAACTCTTTTGATTTATTTTCAGCAGGTACATTCAGCACATTAAAACCCCTAAAAGTACTGCTTGAAATACCTTTTCCTGTAGCCCATCCCTTGTTTACATAAAGTGAGCCTCTGCATTAGCTGCAGACTTAGCCTATTAACCCTACCAGCTGTATCAAGACCCTGACCAGAAACTCTACAATCTCTATAACCTTTGTCCTGCAGAACTTTATTTTATAAACCCATACTCTCATGATCCTTTTTTTTTGGGGGGGGGGATGAATAACAAATTTTATAAAGAGAAGAAAAGAAGCAACAAAACTACAAACAAGGCAAGGATTAAATCTGCAAAAACAGCCAAAGAGCTAAACAAGAAAGACTAATAAACAGGAAGACTATCCCAATAAATGTATCAAGTTGATTAACTTCCCAATTGGCAAGCTTGTCTACAACCTCATTTTGAGCCCTTGGGATGTGAATCAACTCCGCCTTTACCTCCTTCAAGAGAGCATGCGCTTTGCAGATGAGATGATGCAATCTCCATGGGGCCTTAGCCTTTCCTTCCCCCCAGTTAATCACAGATTTAAAGTTTCCTTCCACTAAACAATCAGGCAAGTTTTGTTCCTTAAGAATACGAAGAGCGACAAGTAATCCCGTCAATTCAGCCTATAATGTGTCGGCAATACCAATCAGACCTCCTTTGACAAAAATAATAGAACCTTGATTATCCTGCATGACACAACCATAAGCAACTGGACCCAGATTACCAAAAGAAGTGCCATCAAAATTGACCTTCACTTTACCTCTCTTAAGGGGCACCTAGGAGGAGGTGATAGAATGGACGGGACACAAAGATGACGATATTCAAAGACTCCAATCCCTTATAAAGTCATTAAAAAAAAGATCAACAAACTCTTGCTTCACCATAAGCCACGACCCCACCTCACAAAGAATTGAATCAATCAACTCTCAATACTCCCTCTTCTTATATTCAAAGATTCTTCTATTTCTTTCCTTCCAAATGCCTCACAGGACATCATGTAAAAGAGCTCTAGTGAACATTTTTCCACGCTGACCACGAAACCCACCCCCAATTGTAAAAAACATCACTGATGATTTCTGGCATGACAAAACATAAAGGGAGACCCTCCAAGAAAATAGCTCCACACCCTAGAAGTAAAGGGGCAATGAATAAAATTGTGGTTGTCCTCTTCTCCATTCAGACTACAAAGACAACAAACCAAAGGGGACAATGCCATATATGGATGCCTCCATTGAAACATATCCATAGTGTTTTGCCTCCCAAGGGAAGCAATCCAGTTAAAAAAGCCTTTTCCCGAGGTGGAGTTGTGGAATTCCACACAAAATGATGAGGAACAAGGGAGGACGGGGAAGAATCCCTAGAAAGGATAGAGAAAAGCTATTTAGATGAAAACAAACCATCTGATGAGAGGCTAAACGAAGATCATTTGTGAGCTTCTCCACCAAAGGCACTTCCCACTCATGCAGGTCTCCAGAGAAATAAAGGTTCCAAGAAAGACCAAGCTCATTGACAAAGAGGATGTTAGCAACCACCACATTCTTATCAGAAGCAATACAAAAAAGGCGGGGACGAGGATATGACAAACTTATAGTGGAATTACCCCACCATAAATTTGTCCAAAATTTGATTCTTTTACCATCTCTTAAAGCAAACCTAGTTTGAGAAAAGAACAAAGGATTTATTTGAATGATATGATTCCACAACAAGGAGTGAGAAGAGGGATGAGATCAAGAATAGTCCCGACTATTATCATCCTTTTCGTATTTGCTAACAATGATGGATTGCCAAAAACTACCCCCCTCAGTAGCAAACCTCCACAGCCATTTGCCCAACTACGCCACATTTTTCTCCCTCCTTTTGCCTAAGCCCAACCCACCTTGCTCCTTAAACTTCATCACCTCCTCCCACTTCATTAAGTGATCTTTCTTCTAACCAACCCCTTCCCAGAGAAAATCCCTCTAGAACCTTTCAATAATCTTTCCCAATTGCACAATATTCTAAAGATGGACATATAATAAACCAAAATATTAGCCAAAGCAGCGTTGATCAGAGTGATACGCTCTCCCAAGGAAATATACGACTTCTTCCAAACAACAAGTTTCTTAGAGACCTTCTCTACTACTGGGTCCCAGAAAACAATTGCTCTTGGATTCCTGAAGAGGCATCCCTAGGTATTTTAGGGGCCATACCCCAATCTTATAACCCATCACACCCGCCATTTTCATCAATTGAGGCTGCTCCACGTGGATCCCAACCATACAAGATTTGTCCATATTCACTTTGAGCTAGACAATTACTTTAAAAATGTTGAGGCACAACTTCATATTGATGATATTGTCATTTTCAACATTGAGGAATAAGATTGCGTTATCAGCAAACTGCAAGTGAGACACCATGAGGCTATCATCCCCCATAATAAAACCTTCCACTAACCCCACTTGCTCAGCCTTCTTTAAAATCGCACTTAAACCATCCGCCACCAAGGAACCTCCTGTCTAAGACCTCTTGAGGACTTGAAAAAACCTTTTGAAGTGTTATTCATCAATATTGAAAAGAACAACCCTTCATCCATTTGATGCACTGATCCCCAAAACCCCTTTCTCCTCATAGCCCAAAAAAGAAAATTCCATTCCACCTTATCATAGGCCTTCTCTATGTCAAGCTTACACACCACCCCTTTTAACTTGGACCGTTTTCTCATATCAATACATTCATTAGCTATCAAAATGCTATTCGTGATATGACGACTCTTAATAAAAGCACTTTGAGTCACAATGACCACCGAACCCGTAGCCAGTCTCAGTCTCAAGGACAACACCTAAGAGATGATCTTATAGAGGCTAGAGATCAGGCTAATAGGGTGGAAGTCGCCCAACTCCCTTGCACCCTCGTTTTTCGGGATAAGCACAATAAAAGTAGCACCCTTCAATTTGTTCATGGCACCCCTATGATCCATCAACCCCTATGTATCCTCTGTAGAAGAGTACTGCAGGGATTCTTCTTCTATAATATCTACACCTGTAGAGCAAGGTTCAAAATGTCGGTGTCGGTCGAAATATCGCTCAAGCCAAAATAAGACATATATTGGAAATTTCGGAAATATCAAAAAGAAATATTGTAAAAATCGTAGTAACTTAAGAAGCATATTCAAATCTAATTGCATATGTACAAGGAAACAAATCGATTCATTAGGAATGATAGCTTATTTTAGTACACTTGTATTTTAATATTCTTTAAAAATACACATGCATACATAATG